>JAODUD010000082.1:16350030-16367099 GCA_026784285.1 Stomatorhinus walkeri | reverse complement strand
TATTTTGTGGGTCGTATGAGTAAAATATATATATATATATATATATATATATATATATATATATAAAAAAATGTGTCCTGTTATGATCACGATCAATCCCCCCAGTAACTAACACATAACTAACAAAACAATTTGTTCATAATCCATTTTTTTGGCAGTTTCCTATGAAATTGCTTGTGAACTTTAACCTACAAACTTTTTGCATATGCCATACTTATTTAGCATAAAGATCCCAGTTCCTCTTGTGCAGTGGGAAAGCGACCTCAGAACCAGGAGCTAGGTTCCTGAATTTTGTCAGGAAAGTGCCTCATGAAACACCCATAAAGCACAACAATGGTTAGAAACATAATCTATACAGGGACAGATGCTAAGACAGAGAAAATATGTATTGCATGTTGATTTAAATGGTGCACCAATACTGTGTGCTGGTACTCCTAAAAATTTCAGTTAGGAACACCAGTGCGAAAAAGTTAGTCCGGAGCCCTGCAAGTAATCAGCATTAATGGTAACCTTAACTTCAAATGAAAACCTTCAGTTATTTTTTGTTCTGCATCAGTATGGGTAAATTGCAGGGTGTGTCCTTAACCCTCGTGTGACTCCTGTGTGACCTTTGGCCCCTTACCTCTGTCTGTCCAATGGAAGATTATGAGTGCAACCAAAGTCTAGTCCTTATTTGGAAATGCTGGTCCTCCTGTCGTCCATCTCGGCAAGGTCTGAGTCAGGCACCACACTCATTGCGTCTGTTCGAACCTCAGTAAACTGTTTGATGCAACACCGGTATGTTTTATGTTCTAATGGCGTTCACTCTTGCTGTGAGATGTGTACTTACCTGCCGTCTCTTCCATTCTCTCTGCAGATATGTTTCCTGCTTTTTGCCGTCCTGTACATTGTGTCCTACTGCATCATAACGAGATACAAGAGGAAAGCTGGTAATTCTTCTTTATCTCGTTTACCTGCCTCGTGCTTCCATCCGTCAGCTTGGCACCCCCGGGCGGCCGGGGGCGACGTGGCAGTGCGTGTCTGTAACCCTGAGTGAGCAGTCCGTGCCAGTAGACGCCATGTTTCAGTCCTAAACACCGGAGGACCTTCTCCTTTTCTGTCACCATTCTGTGTAATTCCCACTGTAAATGCTGGTTATAACTGGTGATTTGTTTGTCCGTATTTAAACTGGGTTACCTTAAATATGACCAGTTAAATGGATGGCTAAACAGGAAGTCCTGCTTCATGATGCAGGCCAGTGGTCAGTAGAGGATTTCAGTTGTTCTTATTCACTCTGAGGGTGGGTGCACTGGATGAGAGTGTATCAGAGGGTCTGCTCGTAGAAAGAGGCTTTTAAAATGCGAGGTATCATTAAAGACGCATCATGCTTCTTCACAGCTGTCTCTTCCAGTCTCGTCCCTTACAGAACTGGGTGACATCAGCAGACAGATACGCTTTTAAAAAGTTTTGCTTCATTAGGCACTCTGAAACATGTACAAAGATGTTCAAGCATGTGAAAATGGTGCCAGGAGATTTATCAGTGAAGTCAAAGCTCATTTAGATTAAAGCAGTCGACGTTTTGTTAGTTTTTGCTAATTTACTTAAACCGAATGAAGATATCAGACTTTATGGAAACAGTATTTTAAGAAGTCTGCATTTTCAATTACAAAGCCTACTTTGCACTTATTTCTGAATATGCATTTCATGGAAAACATTTGGCCCTTTTTCTATTATATATCTTTCAGGAACTCCACAAACCTTTTAGGGTGATAATTGTTATATTATGCAGTAATAACTCTTTGCCACCCAGACTGTTAGCAGACTAAATGCCATGTTACCAAATTGCCTGTTTATTTTGGGAATTAATGTTGTCAGAAATGTTACTTTTTAAATGATCTCTAACAAACAGTGCCCACAGTTTACAGTTCTGCTGGTCCTTCGCTGAATTGGGTTGGTGCTTCATTAACCATCTGAGATCACATGCTTCCGAAGGCTTTAATTTGATTGGCTTTCTGGGAGTGCTTCCCCGAACAATCAGCAGGCTGAACCGATAGTATCTATTTCTTTTTTACTAGTGCCTTTAAACATGAAGCGTCATGCCAGGGGGCAGGATAAGGAACAGGCGAATGAGTCATCTTGGATAAACAAGTTATTAAATGTCGGCCAAGAAAGCTGGTAGTCTTTTAAAGAAGCCTTACCCTGATGTTGTCATGCAGGAGGATCATGAATTGGATCTTAACTGTAGACATAAGCAGCCATTTGCAGATGATGCTACCTTGGTGACGGTGACTGGGGTGGCAGCTGAGCACGGCGGTGAAATTATTGAGATTATATCTGGACGATCAATAATTAAACTGAATGGCTTAGTCTGTCAAACTGCTGATTCTTGTGCTTTTCTTTAGATGACCATGAAGATGAAGATGCCATAGTCAACAGAATATCGTGAGTACAAAATCCTGTGTTTCACCTCCCCCCCAAGTTTAATTACAGTGGGTTTTTAATGCAAATCCCATTGTGTTTTTCTAATTTGGGTCCTTCATTGAAGCTGGTAGATGGATCGTTTATCTTCTGGCCTTCGTTTGTTTCATGTGCCCAAGTGAAAAATATCATTAGCATTTTTCCCCACCTTTTAAATGTCATGCGTTCATATATCTGTGAAGGCAGGACGGAAGCTGGAGTGAATGGATTCATGAATGATGAGTGCTGACTGACTGGATGGGTTATAAGGCCAGATACCAATGTCCATGTGGTAAGTTCCCCCCTCATCGCAGATTGGGGGAAGCCTAACGCTGTGTATGAAAGCCGCCAACAGCCACTGGTGCCTCCCTGTCTATCCCGTCTGCTCCGGGGGGCCCCGCTTGGTCTCCGGGCCCCGTTATACGGGAGTCGAGGCGGCATGCGGCTCAGAGGAAAGCTGCCGACCTTGCGGCACACAGACTGGGCACAGATGGTAGCAGCCTCCTTGCAGACTGGCAGCGCCGGCTTGGCTATTAGATAATTCCTGTGGGGATGGAGGCCTCGTTCCAGCATGGCTAAGCCAAGGCTAAGAGCAGCCCGGCCCACGCTGGCTGCACTCAGAGCTTTATGGACGCGAGAGGCCTGTCTGTGTGTCTTTGTCTGTCTGTGTATGTGTGCCTGTATGTTTGTCTGTGTGTCTGCCTGTCTGTGTGTGTCTGCCTGTCTGTGTGTGTCTGCCTGTCTGTGTGTGTCTGCCTGTCTGTGTGTGTGTTTGTGTGTCTGCCTGTCTGTGTGTGTGTTTGTGTGTGTCTCTTTCTCTCTGTCTCTGTTTCTGTCTGTCTCTGCCTGTCTGTGTGTCTTTGTGTGTGTGTGTGTGTGTGTTTGTATATGTGTCTGTCTCCTTCTGTCTCTGTGTCTGTTTCTCCCTGTCTGTCACTCTGTGTCTGTTTGCCTGCATTTGTGTCCTTTGCAGTAGGAAAGTACCCCTTGCATTCGAGGACACTGGTCAACCTCCACAATGACTCAGATCCCTCCCCCCCCCACGTGTGCTGCCGATGATGACTCAGGCCCCCTCTCCACAGGCTGTATCTGTGCACCTTCACGCTGGCTGTGTCTGCGGGGGCTGTGCTGTTGCTGCCTTTCTCCATCGTCGCTAATGAGATCCTGCTCTCCTTCCCCAAGAATTACTACATCCAGTGGCTCAACGGCTCACTCATCCATGGTCAGTAGCCCGCACCTCCACCTGCCCCCCTCTCTAGGGGGCAGCCTCTAACAAATCACTTCCTTCCAGCAGTTCCTCCGTTCTTCGCACCTAAGACCTTTGGTCTTGGGTTATCACCGATAAACCCTAATTTTTAGAATCGCTGCCCCCAACCACACGTTTCGGACCTTTTCCATACAAGCATTCCTCCACCAGTGTGTAAAAAATCAGAGTGAAAGAACAGGGCAAGCAGCGAGTAGCTGTATCAAAGGGTGTTTTTCCACCGCACCAGGTACCGTACTTTCCATTCTTCCATAAAGAAAGTATGGTACTTTTGTGTCGTTTTGCCACTGGCGTAAAAAATGGTACCGGCGCCAAATGACATCATCAGTGACCGCCCCTGAGTGACATCGTCACAATGCGCAGCTTAAATCATAAATCGTAAAAGAGCCCAAAATTAAAACTAACAGTTTAGGCTGGAAAATGCGGTTTATTGTTATCTCATGTTATGCAGTCAGCTTCTATCACAGTATAAGATTCAGTAATATCCAAATTACATAAATGCTGCCATCGTTTATGTTTACATAGGTACACTTACTTTGGCTAAACCGATCAAGGCAGTAAGAATTACCTTACTGCTAGTTCAGTCTTTTGAAAGCAAAGAAATAATTAAATTATGTTTTATGATTTTCAAGCGGCACTGTTCGGTGTTTCACGTGTGCCCCATTTCTTCTTGGTGTTACGATTCAGTTTCCCTGTGTTTCTCCTGTTTATCTGGAATTAATGTTGTCCCTAATTTTAAAGCAGAGGTATGTAAAATGTTTGAAAATCACTCGGGTACATTATTACATGTCAATACAGCAGATTGTCACGCATAATATAGTCTTATAAGCAATACTATACCGTTTTCATCGAGAAATATCTCTATCCTGCAAATAAAATTTATCATCTGTAGAAACAAAAAAATCGAAAAGGCATGTGATTTTTAAAAAATGTATGGCTTGTTTACCTCAAGAGCTTCGTAAAAAGACATGAAAACAACGCGACAGGGGAAACATAGGGAAACTGAATTGCCCGGAACAGCAAAAACCTTTATTTCGAGTCGTGCCACCCAAATCCCGCTGGATCGGTTTATCCAACCACATGGCGATTAAAGCCCGTGTTTCCTCGTTTGTCCTACCTTCCGTTTTACTTATATATTTTTGTTTCTACTGCTTTTTATTTCATTTCTCGCTGTTCGTGGTGTGTGTTCTGTGTTTCAGCGACAGCAAATACGTTTGTGTGTCCCATCCCAGAGTACCAAAGAAGTACCCCAGCTGACACTTTTGGTACTGGAACTTTCGGTACTGGTACTCGACCAGAAGTCAATGGAAAAGCGAAAGTGCCGTACGGAAAGTACTGTACTTTGTGCGGTGGAAAAGCGCCACTGAGGGCAATTCCATGGAAACATTTCACTTTAGGTGTTTTGTTGTTCTTCAGCAATGTTATTCCCCTTGCGGTGTGGGAGCATAACTGTGGCAGGAGCTTGGCGTCCGTTAAGCCACACTGAGGCATGCGATGCAAATAGGTGGGCTTGGGTGCGGAGGAGTCCAGGAAGAAGCCCCCCGAAGAGTTAGTGCATTTACATTTATTTATACAGCAGACGCTTTCATCCAAAGCCACATACATTTGAGGAAGGTTCCTGGAGCCACTGGGGGTGGGCCTTGCTCGGGGGCCAGTGGTGTAATCTCTGCCTCAGTTCTCTCTTCACCTGCTCCATCTTGCTCTCCATGACATGCACGTTAGGTGACTGCAAGCTTGGAGCTGCCACCTGTAGCAGCACCTGAGGAGCTGGGGGGTTTAGGGCTTTGGTCAAGGACCCCCCCCCCCCCCAGATGTGCCAAAGCCGGGCAAGAAACCGGCTACCTTCCAATAACAGGCACCAAGGGTTTGCCCAAGCGCCGCACTGCTCATAATGTAGAATGTTTTAACCGTGTGTAATATTTTAGTTATTTGATATATATTTTTAATTCTCATGCTCCCTCTATGAATGTAGCCCTAGTTGCTGGCATGGTGTTAATCATCAACGTAACCAACTAACAAACATTGGAGCATTTTCCCCAGACTTTTGGTTAAATGGCCAAAGAATGACCCCAAATGACCTTCCAGCAAGAACAACCTTGAACGCCTTTAACTGCTGTTAAAACTCTTATTTTAGGAATTTTAGGAATGCTGAGATGCAACCAGGGTGCTCTATAATTGGTCCAGCAGAATGAATAGATTGGAAAATTCCCTTGGGTCAGAGTCAGCTGCTCAGCCAGATGTACAGGCAGTCTCTGGTGAGGGGGCAGGACAGGGCAGCAGCCCTTCACTGTGAATGCTTCACTGAGTTCCAGGCACAGTGCTCTCTGGGGATTTTTATTGGACTTTTTTAAATAGCCACAAGGTGGCATCAGAGTTCAGCATTCTTTGCTATCCTGCTGGTTAAGCTCTGGGGGCTTCAGGCGTTTCCTCTCAGCTGCTCCCCTTGTTTTCCCTCTTTCTGTGGTTCACTCCAGCTGACGTTTAAACCCTATTTTAGTTCAGGTGCATTAGTTAGTAAGAGACGATCTTTCGATGCTCGTCGCTGCATGTTGTGAGTCAAACCTGCAGGCTGTTCCATTTGCCCTCCAGTGCTGGGCTGGACAGCCTGGGCCGCCCTAAGGTAACCCTCTTCTTGCAGGCCTGTGGAACCTGGTGTCTCTCTTCTCCAACCTCTGCCTCTTCGTGCTCATGCCCTTTGCTTACTTCTTCCTGGAGTCAGAGGGATTCGCCGGATCGAAGAAGGTATGGAGATGTGCTTTCCTCATCGATATCTTAAAAGTCAGTATGACATTAATGTAATGCTGTAATGAGAGAGAGAACACATTTTTGTGTATTTGGTGAGTCTGTCCCTTTTGGATCTCTGCTTCCACCTCATCGACAGTCCACTGTGCATCCCCCCCCGTTGGTGGGATGAGCCCACAGATATTCATCCAAAAATGAAGTATGTTGTTGGGATGTTGTACTTAACTGCATTTTTAACATATTGACACTAGACCATGGAAATCCGTGATTGCTAAATCTGATTAAGGTGTGATTATCACAGTTAGCGTTTAACATTAAGTTAAAAAATGGTTTAGTGTCCTTGTGGTCCAACATGGTAGTGTTTAACTTTCGAAACGTAGCTGTCCGTCAACGCGGCCGTTCTAGTCGCTGATGAGGCCTTTGCTGAAGCAACCCTGCAGGGGTGAGACATCACTCATTTGTGTGACCATCTGAACGTCTTTGATGGATTTGTAGCCCCATTCAGCCTTTAAGCATTTAACTCTGTTATCCAGCTCAGTCGTTGAAAGTTCAAGGAGCGGAATGCTGGATTTGCCACAACACTGTCCACTGTGGTGCCCAGGAACATGCCCCGGTCCCCCGTCGCCTGCATGATCGCGGGTGAAATTGTATGAAGATGGGGAGCCGGGATGTGCCGCTTTCACAGTTGGGCAGTCTGCCTCGTGCGTAGCCCCGTGCCAAGGCTGGAGCCGAAAATTAAGTTGACATGGTCTGGACCAATTTACCGTATATGGCACCTATAGCATATCAATCAATCAATCAATCAATCAATCAGTCGGTGTGCTTTTATTATCACCGTATTTATCCTTCAGCTTTCAGGATAATACAGAGAGGTTTTTACTAGAAGCTTTGTGTTGGAGACACAGACCTTTTCTCACTTGCCTTTCTTCTTCATTGGAGATGGACTTCTGATGGTGACTGAGGAATCATTTGGTTATGGCTGAGATCCATTAGCCTATAAGGACTGAAGAGGGAAACACATATGATTGGATGGTAAAACCCATTGGCCCTGCCTCAGAATGTGTGTGATTGGTGGTTGTCCTTAATTTTGTTGTTGTTCCTGTTTTCCTGCATATCTGGTGCTGGCTGGTCTTACAACCTGATTCAGTCAATCTACTGCCCAGCCACTGCATAAGGAGGCGGGGGGAAGGGGCTAGTGGGGCATATTTTCTTTTCTCCGCAGCACCATAGAGACAATCATGAATCATAACTAAAACACATCCGGGTCTTATGCTGCGACGGGAGTGAACTAGACAGGGTGTATGTGACGTCCTCATTCTTCTGTATGGAGATGGTCTTGGATGTCATGTGTGTCTCATGATGGTGAGTGAGATGCAGCCCCATATGCCCCGCCCCCCTCACCCGCGAGGCTCTCCCATTGGTCTGCGGGGAGTGTGGTCTGCTCTCTTATTACCTAGATACCGGCTTTGTTCACCAGCTACAATGGGCCGCCTCGGTATTTCCCAGGCCCCTCTTTATGTGTGTGTGTGTGTGTGTCTGTGTGTGTGGAACAGTGTTTACTGACGTAGCATCAGGTCACAGAGCCAGAGGACAGCCTCCCCATTTAATGGCCGGGATGCCCTGAATGGCAGTTGCCATAGAAACATTTTGGCTCTCTAAGTGTTTCTGAAGGTATACGTTCGTTTTTCTTCTGTTTTGTGGTTTGGATCCATCTTCGGCTGCAAACAGAGCTGGTGGGGGGGGGTGTTATTCTGTGAGGCGATGCCCCCTGCCATCCGACCACACATGCGTTGCCTCTGTCTCTGTCGATAGGGAACGCTCACAACATCCTATTTTCATCTCATCCCGGAATGCTTGGTGGCCCCCTGTCCTTTCTGTGTGGGACTGTTTTTCAAACACAGCACCACACAGTATAAAGGTAGTATCTCTGACAGCAGATCAGAAGTCAGGCCATTCCAGTGCCCCAGTACTCCCACCCCATCTGCTCTTACTCAGCTGCCGTCTGCTTTCTGTCAGAGATGGCGACCAGCTCCAGCCTCCGGTGAAGGACGCACTGGCCTGCCATCTGGTGTGTCTTTAGGTTAAATGCACAGGCTGCCCCTTCCCAAAACATCTGGGATCCAGCCCCTCCCCCTTCATGACTTGCCCCTTGGAGTTGGAACTCATGGGTGACCTGGTTTAAGATGTCTACTCTTCAGTGCTGATGGTGATTTTTTTCTTCTGCTTGCGATTTCTCTTCATCTCCTGCAGGTGGTGCTATTTCCTCATTGCAGGCCTGTTCCCAGGCTAAGATGCCTTTGTGGCGCATTGTGGTCCCACCACTGCAAAAGCCACTAATACCACAGATATGCAGGTCATGGCCTTCTCACTGTCCCTTCCTGTTGGAGTGAGAGGTGTGCGGCCTCTTTTCCCACGATTCTTTGCTCCTACAAAAATGTACGGAAATACCTCCTTGAGGTGGGCTGTTCAATGCCTTCAGAGGATGAAAAACAAATTTTGAAAGTCACTGTATAGTGTATAGTCAGTTTGTATGTGTGTGTGTGTGTATGTGTATGTGTATGTATATATATATATATATATATATATACACACACACACACACCCCAAAATTACACCTAAATATTACACCTTTTTTTTCTTTCACAAAATGACCAGGATAAAACAAGAAGAAAGCAACGCATTCTGATCCTGGCGCAGTGCATTACGGTTAGATGCATTGTGACCTCTCACCCGGCTGCACAAACTGGAACCGCCTCCATGACGACACACCTTTGCCCTTATTGGCTGATGAGTTTAGTTACACGCATGATGTTTGTATCCCAGGCAGTTCCGACGCATAATCTGCTATTTCTACCAAAAAGCACGTAAAGCAGTGAGAACTGGTTTTCAGTTAATTGACCTGGTAAAATAAAGTTTAAATATATGACATAAATGCTGTAATAGTACACGTAAGTTAGTGGTTTATTTATTGTTAGTTACTATAATGTTGCGCTGCTTTATTTGATTAATCGTCCAGTCTGTGAAGAAGGCATTCAAGTAAGAATTGCATTGTAGTATGACTGGTGCGTACAATTTATACTAGGTCATTGTTCACGGTTCGACTTCTGATATTCAGAACGAGTTCTAGGTCAAACTGGTTTGTTCGACTTTCAAGAAATTCAAGTTCTAGTGAGAACCGAGGTACCCGTGTGTGTGTGTATATATAATCTATGCATGATGTAGTGTTTTCCTGTGTGCAGAATAACTTAAAATGTATAACTGGAATCAGATTAAGAGGGGTTAACGTGGCAGTTAATAATCTGGGTAGTAAATTTCATTGTACTTGTGTAAACCACTTGCACAATGACAAAAAAAATCCTTCAAGTCATTTTCCGTTGAAACAGGCAGCCTGTACCCCCCCCAGGAGAAGCATTGCCATCCTATTCTTGTCCCGGCCTCCCTGAAGATGGGGCCTGTTTACCCCGTGATCTCTGCCTTTCCTGTGATCTGTCTTCTTCGCGTTCCTCCGTGCGGCTGCGGCTCTCCACTGCTCCCTGGCTATTAATAGCCCCGTCGTCGTGCCACATCTGAGCGCTGGCCCTTGATTGGCCGAACTCTGTCATGTGCTTATCACCTGAGGAGCGCAGGGCATGGCCGCTCCCCTGGGCATGGTCACATGACCTGGCATTGGGACAGCGGGGGTGGGTGTCCCGGACACCCCAGTGTGTCTGTATTTCTCTGTCGGGGGGTGTTCCAGCATGCATTCAGAGGCCCTCAGTACCATATGTCCCTCGTCTAAATAGACGGTATGCTGAGCTTCATAAAACACTCTGGTGGGGGGGGGGGGGCTATGGGTGTCTACTTTGCCTGCCCCCTCAGGGGATAACAGGTCTGTGACCTGTTAACATGCGGATGCTGCTTAGAAAAGGGGCATCCCCCCTCCTCCCCTCCAGGTCTTTAAAGGGGGGGGGGGCTGCAGGTTTAGCTCTCACCAGTGCTCTGATGTGGGCCGGGCACATAGGCAGGGGAGGCACGAAGTGGGAGATGCTGATTGGGTCGTGGTTGTGGCCACGGTGCACGTTCATGAAAAGTAATAATGTAAAAATGTTTGCATTGTGCTGTCGCATCACCTGCCTTCCCTTAGCTCTTAGAGCTGGGATTATTTGGCAGGTTTCAGTTTGCCCTCTGCATGCATGGCTGCCTGCTAAACGGCACAACAGATGCAGTTAGCGGGTTGGCATCCCCGGGCCAAATACATTCTGCGCTAACATCCACCTGCCACCAGGTGGTGCCTGTTTCATTCTGTTGTCTGCCTGCTGTTAACTGGCCCCCTTTTACCGATAGGGTGGGGGCGGTTGTCCTCCAGGTGTCAGTCATCTTAGAGTGAAAGCTTATTGGCTGGCCCTCAGGTTGGCTCCCGACCAATCTGATGCCAGTTGTCATTTCCCCTCTTGTCTGCCACCAGCATTTTATTTATTTTTGAAATATTCAGGTTTACCTGAAGCTCGCATGCCAGTAATGAAGACATTAGTAAGTATTTTTTGTTTGGTGTAAGTTATCAAGCATAAAATAAATGAATGTGTAAAGGTAGGGGGTGGCTATGTTGGGCAGCTGTCAGTTCCTCACCTGAAGGGCTTTTCAGGCAGGAAACGTATGAATCTCTTGACTAACTATTATGTGGAATAGGTCTGACTCTTGCTGCAGAGTATGTTTGAGTGTGTTTGTGTATTGTATAGCTGCAGCTCCCCCTGTGGTCTGATGACTGTAACAGCAGACTGCAGTCCCCACACTGCAGGGATGTGACCTCATTCACCATGGTTGGTGATTCACATTAAGATGCTGGGGCCTCTCGTCTTCAAGGCCGTGGGGCCCCACCATGTCATGCTGTGGTGCCTTTAACCTGGGTTGTGAATAGCTGGACCAGTGCGATTCCTTAAATGGCCACTAATGACCTTAATGGGGTTGAGGTCACTGGCGGAAGCATGGATCCCTCTCTAACAGAAAAAGACAACGGGGGCAGAAACTTTAATGGCATGTGGATAATATTCAAATAATGTTCAAATGTTTGTTTATTACAGAAAACACAAATCTTTTTAACTCGCAGGCGGTTGTACTCTGTGACAGTGTGTGAAAGTTAACAATTTACAGATGGCGGTTTATATTCAGGGTAAGCTGTCCCATAGTGAACCAGTCCTGACATAGCAAACTGGTCTGGATATAATGAACCAGTCCTGACATAGCAATCTGGTCTGGATACAGTGAATTGGCCTGGATGTAGAAATGGTGAACCAGTTCTCACATGGTGAATTGGTCCTGATATGGTGAACTGGACATGTCTTGTCTGTGCTTGGGGAATCCGCCGTTCCCACAGCATTCCTATTTTGGTGGAGTCCAACTACAGCTGATGTCCATTTGCTGCCTTGTTTATGAATTTATGATTTAGTTTATTTGAAAATGGTTGCCTTGGCAGCGCATGTTTTTGGCTTTTGCCTGCTGTTCTGTCTCATGCATTTTTAGTGCCCCCCCCCCACCCCGAACCGTCACAGGGTTTAACCCCATGGTTCTGTGTTTGGCTGACCATCGAGGGAGGATTTGCTCAGTCCCATACAAACATGCAAACTGAAGACTAATTCCTGACAAGAAGGCCCAATAACTTCATGCCCACTCAGGTCACATAACTGCATTCTGACCCCACCCACCTGTGCCATTGGTCCTTGACCCCAAAGCTGTAATGTCCACTGTGTTCCTTTCACGTTAATAGATTAATGTAGTCAACTTTCAGTATACTGCAATGACTCATATGAGTGTTGATCAGGGGCAGGATCTGGCCAGCCTCGCTCCATCATTCTCGCCTGTGTGGTTGACCTTACTGGAGCTCTGGGTGTCCCCTCAGGGTATAAAAGCTCGCATTCTGGAGACGTTCGTCATGCTCTTCCTGCTTGGCCTACTCATCCTGGGCATCGTGTGGGTGGCATCCGCGCTCATCGACAACGACGCCACCAGCATGGAGTCACTGTACGGTAAGGGCCTCTGCTTCAGCTGGGCCGTGTTCTGGGTGCCCCGTGGCTCTGCGCCCGTGCTGGGCTTCGGGGTTCAGGGTTTACCGTCACATATTCAGGCCAACATAGAAAGATTTTATGCCACAGTTTGTATGGGGGGGAGACAGGTGCATGCTGGGACATTAGGACAAACACACAGGTCAAACGGTAACTACCCTGACTGTGAAAATGAGATTTTTTTGACTGTTCACCCATATATGTATTAGGCAGATAAATTACAGGACAAGTTAAAACAGTCTGACACCTAATTCTAGTTGGAACTCGAAAGTATGTAGCTGAAGTGTTTTGTCTTTGTAGGCAGAATACAGAATGAACCGTAATATAGTAAAGCATGAGTGCAAGACAGAAATATCAGTATTACTAAGTAATAAATACGGGAATTAGGATGTGCAAGTAGACCACAGTATGGTAAATACTATTGGTAAAGTGTGGATGTGGGCTATTAAAACTGTGCAGTGTGATGCAGTAGGTGGACAGATACAGCTCACTGGCATTAAAACTGCAGTGTGATGCAGTAGGTGGACAGATACAGCTCACTGGCATTAAAACTGTGCAGTGTGATGCAGTAGGTGGACAGATACAGCTCACTGGCATTATGCCTTTGCTGGACGGTGCTGCTGCCTTCACGTCTCACGCAGCGATGTCTCTGCAGATCTCTGGGAGTTTTACCTGCCGTACCTGTACTCCTGTATATCCCTCATGGGAGGCCTGCTGCTCCTCAGTAAGTATCTCCTCTCTCCTCTGGGACAACAATCCTTGCAAACCTCAGTGGGGATTTAAGCAGATCTAAGGTTACAGCGGAGGTGTGGTGACTTTGTGGTCGTTTCTTTGTCGCTGTTTGCCATAGTTGCTTAATTTGTTATCGTGAGACCTCAAAAGCTATTTGATGGATCATTTTCAAACTTTGCAGGCACGTTGTGTAGGTGAAGGTTTGGAGCTGCTAAAATTCCGAGACAAATCGCACCGAAATTGAAGTAGCGCTGCATAGTGGCAGCAAAGGGATGGGTGACTGCAGAAGACACTTGACTTTGTGAATTTGATAACTCAAAATCTATGTGACTTGATCTTATTACCGCTTCATAAAAACCTTATACGGATTAAGATCTATACCTGATTTAATTTTGCAGCAAATTGTGGCAAAATTGAAACCTGGGTTTTGGGTATCTGCTGATACCAAGTACTAATCCAGTACCAGTACTTAATTAATAAACTGTATGCCTCTCTGTGTGGAAGTGACTGGGATCATTCTTCTATATGTCAGGCAAGGTCAAATTTGACTTAAAAATTGCTCAACTAACTTTATAAAACAAAATGTATCTATGTATATAAATGTACTGAATTATTTATTACATTTTAAACATTTTTTACATTTGGTAATTTTTATATATGTACAGCTCTGGAAAAAAAATTTAGACCCTAGCAAAATTTTACTTTCACTCATTTCTCATTTTAGGGGTATGCTTCTGACTAAAAAATACAATTTCTTGCGAACTCCAGCCTGGCTCTATGCTGCTTCTCATTGATGAACAGCTTCTTCTTTGCTTTGACTCTAATGGTCATTTGATTCTGAATAAATTATTCATCCAAATAAAAAAAAAAAATGCACATAAAATAAGTACGCATTTGCGCTTTTACAAACAATCGATTGTCGCATGTATCATTCTTAAAGGTGAATGCGCACCATTATCTGCACCCCTGACTATAACTATAACACGAGTAACAAAGCTGCTTAACTTTAAGTATTTATTTAACATTAATAACATACAAAAACAGTAATTCTCTAAAACCGGGGAATAAATTGTTGCAGTTCCAGCAGCATCTAGTTTTTCTCCCTGTCTGACCGTTCTGCGTTGTTCCAGTGTGTACACCCATCTCTCTTGTTGATATTTTAGCCCTTGTCTGACCGTTCTGCGTTGTTCCAGTGTGTACGCCCATCTCTCTTGTTGATATTTTAGCCCTTGTCTGACCGTTCTGCGTTGTTCCAGTGTGTACACCCATCTCTCTTGTTGATATTTTAACCCCTGTCTGATCGCTTTGTTGTTCCAGTGTGTACGCCCATCACTGTCGTTGATATTTTAGCCCCCCATCTGACCGTTCTGCGTTGTTCCAGTGTGTACGCCCATCACTGCCATTGATATTTTAGCCCCCCATCTGACCGTTCTGCGTTGTTCCAGTGTGTACGCCCATCACTGTCATTGATATTTTAGCCCCCCATCTGACCATTCTGCGTTGTTCCAGTGTGTTCGCCCATCACTGTCGTTGATATTTTAGCCCTCGTTTGACCATTCTGCGTTGTTCCAGTGTGTTCGCCCATCACTGTCGTTGATATTTTAACCCCTGTCTGACCGCTCTGTCGTTCCAGTGTGTACGCCCATCACTGTCGTTGATATTTTAACACCCGTCTGACCGCTCTGTCGTTCCAGTGTGTACGCCCATCACTGTCGTTGATATTTTAACACCTGTCTGACCGCTCTGTCGTTCCAGTGTGTACGCCCATCACTGTCGTTGATATTTTAACACCCGTCTGACCGCTCTATGTCGTTCCAGTGTGTACGCCTGTTGGACTCTCCCGCATGTTCACCGTCATGGGCCAGTTACTGGTGAAGCCAACTGTGAGTACCTAACCTTCCCCCATCAGCATACTTTGGGGAAATTGTCATTCATTCTGTCCCGGGGCTGACGTTTATCTCTACCTTCGTGTCTGTGTGTGCGTGTCTGTGTCTGTGTGTGCGTGTGTGTGCGCGCGCTCCTTTCGCAGTGAAAATGTTGCAAATGTTACATTGCAAATTTGTTAGAATGTAAAAACGATGTTAAAAAAGATTTTAAAAAACTTCAGTATGTTTTTTTTTTTTTTGTTCTTATCGGGCAAGTGGGGTTTGTTCTGGTGATCGACCAGCCCAAGTCACCAGTTAAGCCCAAACATGATGCGTCAATAAGAGATAGTCAGTCGGCCTTTTTTTTTAAATTTTCCGGTATAAAAATGATCAAAACAGTCTTATTATATAATGTGACAGTAATGGACTTGTTGCTGGAAAGTTTGTGGTTTAAGTCTGAAGGCTGGCCTTGCTGTTGTACCATTTAATCAACTGGTTCACTACAGCAGAATACACGATTGGTGCCCCCTGCTGTGTCTGTGGCTCGATTGCAAGTCATTTCCTGCTTACAGATTCTTGAAGACCTGGACGAGCAGATCTACTGCATCCATCTGCAGGAGGAGGCCCTCCAGAGACGACTGAACGGTACATTCCCCTCCCCACATGGGGGGGCTTTCTGGCAGGTGCCCATCGCCTTGGCGGCCACAGCACGGCCAGCTTGCTGATTGTGTTACGGTCACAGTAGCGTTGGCTTCCCTATGGTTCAGCATGAGCTTTGACCTACAGCCTCTACCCACTCCCCTCCTGAATGCTGGGTCTTGGCTCGGTACTCCTGCCCCTCTTGCCATTGGACATGGCATGTTGGATCCCAGACACATGGTAATACGACCAGGGCGGTGCACTTCAGTTTCCTCGGACCTACACTCCTTTTTCATTTCCCCCCCGGTCACTGTACTCAGTTGGTCTGTTCCAGCTCGCACGTTGCCACCATGCTTCTGGCACTGGTATGGCCCTCCCCTCCCGCCCAGCTAGTTTATCACGGTGTCCCATCAGGCTCCACACCCAGGTACCAAGCTGCTCCTGCAGGGTTCACACCACTGCAGTTTGGGCCTCCCAGCCCCTGGGGGCACTGTCTGCAGCAGCCCAGGCTGTGAGATGCCCTGGTTTGCAGTGACCTCGGTGCAGCAGCGAATGCAGTAACCCCCTCACTCCCTAATGGGACTTGGGCCTGCAGAACCCCAGCCCTAAGGCGTTTTTGACCTCTCACTTGTTTTTCCATATCAGCACTTGTTTTGCTATATCCATCCAATCTATCACAGTGCAGTTAGTATGTCGGGCCCATTTGGACTGCTGCATTTACGAGCAGGCATGTCCTGCTAATCGGGTCACGGTCGAATCTGTGGCCTGCTAGACATCAGCCGGGTCACTGAAGACATGCTTGTCCTGAAATATTATATTTCCCCCCCAACTCGCTACTCACCTGACCATGTCCATGTCTAACCAGCTGTGCGTGTGTCAGAACATGCTTCTCTTCCCAAATCCCAACCAGATGAGCGTGAGGCAGGATTAAAATATAAAAATATATAGTCTTGATCAAAGTGATCAGCCTGTGGCTCCTGTAACAGAGATGAAAGGTGTTGTTTCTGTTGTGCGCTAGTAACAGTGTAACGCCGAACTAATTGGTCTTGATCTGCCAGTCACCAGAGGGAATGCAAATGTACCCCCCCCTCCCCCAACCGTGTGCCAAGACCTGCGAGACAGAACTGAGTGAAGCGGATAAATGAACCTTAAATAAGCCGCTCTTGTGGTTTTCCTGGAGAATCCCTCCGCGTCCTGCCCCCTCCCAGCCCCAGCCAGTCGCAGCACGTGGAGACGGTGCTGACATGGGGGATTACTGCCACCCACTGGATTAAGGGTTTGATGAGATTGCTTAATGAACCGGGGGGGGGGGGGGTTGTTTTTTGCTGCTAACCTCCCTAACTGCAGGTGCCCCGG
>JAODUD010000082.1:16319855-16331129 GCA_026784285.1 Stomatorhinus walkeri | reverse complement strand
ATACTCAGCTGGTTGGTAGAATCAAAACCATGGTCTGGATTTGTAGCTTCTGGACCTGAAATGCCCAACACTGGTGGTTATGGTCCATGATACTCATATAGGCCTTATTCGGATTTGCTCTTCACGGAATAAGGTGATCATAGCGCCCTCTTCTGATAGGCTGAGCGGCACACGGGACACACCGGCCGCCCCTCCCAGCAGAATTCCTCGAAGGCTCGCAGGCAGCACACGTGGAAGACGTGCGAGCAGGACAGCAGCACGGCCTGCCAGAAGCCTGCACTGGGCCTCCCCGACGTCTCCTCGCTGCCAGGGTGTAGCTGAGTGAGGCAGATGGGGCAGTCCGAAGCTTCTCGCTGTGAGGCCTGTGACACAGGAAGCGCCGTGACCCACTGCAAGGGGCTTGGCCAATCCCTTCCTGTTCCCAGTGCTTACTAGGCTTGGTTTGACCCACAACTTATCAGATATTGAACGGATCACCTCTCTCCCAATGAATTCGACAGACACCCTCAGTACGAGTCGCCATTGTCAGTCGGGTGGATTTATGCTCATTCAAGTAACATATTTATCACGGCTGTTGTACTGGGCAGGTATCTACAGTGCAATCAATTATTAACCCAAAGGGCCTTTTCATTTATTTGAAAACGAGTTGATGCTTGATGTTTAATACAGAGGCCTGTAACGTTTATTATGTTTGACTTCATGTGACGGGTCCTTAGTAAACAACCCTCAGAACTCTATACTTCAAGTCAAGGTTGAGCAACTTGTGCCCTGTGCTTGACCTCTCCATAGGAGATAATGGGCTGCACTTTTTCCCCATGTGGTTGACATCCAGACAGTGTCAGAAGACAGACCAAACACGGTAAAGTCATGAAGTAAATTTGAAATATCCTTCCCATCAAGTGAATAAATCTGTACCATGAACCTGTCAATTGGATATTTCTTTTGCTTACTTAAAGTAATACATTTCAGCTCACATCTCCTTGAGTTTTAATATTTACAAACATCTTCAAGGTAGAAATGGATTTGCTAGCCAACAATTATGACATCACAGAAGCTTGCAGTGTGGTGTTTGGTGGCTAAGACTCCTACCTTTTGCTTTATCTTGGCCCAGTCCTCTTCCTTCATCTGGGAGAGGTGCTGCCTATCAAATGCACAGAATGCCTGCCTACTGGACTCCACGGAGAGGTCGAGGCCGCTCAAGAATTCCTCGACGCTGTTGTCACAGCATCGCATGAAGCCATCACTAATTTCCTGCAGCTAATTGGCACAATAAAAATAGTAACAGTTACACTGCAATTGACTGGTGTCATTCGGCAGGATGAGACACTAAGAATGAAGCCATGTGCTCAAATCATGAGACTGTTCTTAACTGAGGTTAAAATTTCTTTCTCGGCATCGCACACACGTTGAAGTCCACGGTGGAAATTAAGCCTGGAGTCAGTTATACGTGGTGACAGGACACACGATGTCCCAGCGGTCAGCCCCGTGTCATCGTGACGTCACGCAAGCGTTATCGCAAATCAAACAACAGCGTCTGAAGCCAACTTCTCCAGGCAAACAGATATGATCGCTGGTGAACTTTGGCCAGCGCACAGGGGACATTTCAAGGCGATCAATCTTGAAGTCGCTAATTTGCCTCCTAATGTGTTGACTTATGGTAGGACCTCAAAAGTAAAATGAAAAGCCTGGTATTTAAAGCGTATCAACAAAGAAGCTGATAAGTTTTCTTGTCCCCTTTCCCCTCCTTTCCTCAATACTATTAATATCCTCTAAAGCCACCTGCGCGGTGCCAGTACAAGTCAGCAACAGTGTGACAATGTTTGCCCTTTCAGTATGATACAGGAAAGCGTAAAGAATGCTCACTGTCCCAGGTTTTTTTGGGGAGATGTACATCACAATGCTTGGAGAGCTTGCGATGACACCGATTTCATCACAGCCATAAACGACTGCGCTGAGATTTATGTGGCCTGCACGGGCTGGGCTTTTTGGACCAGGATCAAAGTAATGAGGGAGCGTGACAAGGCGAAAACAATTAAAGCTGTAAACACGCTCCAAGGCCACAGCATTCAGCTCCCGTCTTTTCGCTCATTTGATCTGACCCCAGGGCACTGAGATGGATTGTTAGGCTGGGGTTCAAAAAAGGAAAAAAGTATGTGCACTCAACGATTCGTCAGAACGATTGTGGCGATGTTTGGTTTTACGCCACTATGAAAGGTCACCACAGCCCAATAGAGTGAGGGTAAAAAGTTGAATGGGGGGTGTCATTATTTTTTCCACACTGTTGAGACTAAAGACTGTCCTCTTTAGACACTCTCATCATTTCAAAATAAAAAATTGTTACTTGATATAACGATTCTCTGTAAATGCATTGTGACCAAAGGTGACAAACCGTGAATAAAATATTTAAAAGGCAGAATAATTGTTTGTTTGTGTCCTCCGCTGAATAACCTTCACATACAATCATGCTCACATACTCCAATAAATAGGTGCAGTAATTACAGCAGATGGTCCAATAGTTTCCTGAGTGTACCTTATGGACAGTTTTAGCTGTGCCCAATAGTCATCTTAACTCTACTCATCTTGTTAGAAACACACTGTTCAGCATTAAATAACTGACCATCTCAGGCAGTATTGCATCTCTGTTTCTCCTTAACATTTTTCCCCAAGCCTGAATATACCAAGTAGCTATTTTCGTTGTACTGGTTCCTGTTAACTGGAACAGCTGCTGCATTCTGCAAATGGAGAGCCCAAATAAAGGATTTGAACTGCATAAAAAACAGGCATAAATAATTTCATTTTTTGATACATTATTTAATTTGGTTTGTGTGTATTAAAATGATTTATGGATAGTGTGTGTTCTATAGTGTCTTTGTGCTGCTGGGGTATAATATTCTCTGTCATACCCACTAAAACGTAAAAAAAAATCATAGAATGGAGCTTTAAAACATTATATAGAGCAAAATTTGTCAAATTAGGGGACACATCAGGACCCTCTATCATCTTCTTTATCTTGAATAAATTGAATAAAAACTTTTTTTAGACCCACAAAGTCTGTTCCTGTTTGTGACATCTGCCGTGTGTTTTTAAATAATTAAAAAAAAGCAATTATAGCCGAAGCTCCGTCCTGATGTGTCCTTTAAGCGTTTTAAACGAGGATGGGCAAACATTCGCTGGAGGATGCCCTTTCTCGTTTTCTCCTGGAATGTCCAATCTGTTTGACTGAAGCACACACTCTTTAATTAGTTTACAGACAGTGCACGATTCACACGGCACCAAAAGCCACCCCCCAGCTCCCTCAGATGAATAGTCCTACCCCGCCACCCAGTAGATTCTATAGGGTGGCCATCTCCATCCCTCGGTCTAAGAAGCCTTTGAACCACCTCGCCAATTTTCTAAATTGAGCGAAAAGGGAAGAACAGATATAAACTTCCAGGAGAAATGTGCCAGATTTCCTAGGAAGGTAATGTCTTGGTCCAGTGCAAACCGTTTCATCTGACTGGCAGGTACGGGGAAGCAGTGGAAAATGAACTGTCACAGTGCCTCGCAGAGATGATCTCACAGGTATTTTATCTAGCCTGTGTGTTTCCATTCAAACCGTTCAGGTGTGACAGTCGAATAGCAAAGCTGATTGTGTACCTTTTCTTCGAAGAACTTCCTTCTCAGCAACTTGTCCTTGGGTGGCACCGTCTTCCTTGCCTGCCTGTACCACTTCCGAGCGACATAGCCTCTCCAGCACGCCTGGATCCTGATAGAGAGACTGGGCTCGAGCTGTGCTGAGGCATGGGCCTCACGCCCCGAACTGGCAGCTTATGCCTTAATGGGATGACGTTGGCTATTACTGGCAAGGGTAATGAAAGTTTTGCATTCGACATCATATCCTCAAAGGGCCAGTGTGTATGCAGGTTTTTGGGATAACCTTTAGGTCAGCTGTTCAAACAGAGGTGTGAGAATTCTTCAGCCAATCAGTCCTCTAATTAGTAATCTACTTAGGGAGCTGCAGCAAAAACCTACACACACAACAAACCTTTCTGGATAAGATTGCCCATCCCTGGTCTATACTGTGTAATATGGAGTGAATTTCCCTTTAAGATCTTATTCTCGAGTATAATGGACATGATTATATGTAATAATATAAAAGAAATATAGCACGTCCAGTGGTCTCACAGTGCAAACAATCACAGAGCTGATATTAGAAAGCTGGTATATTATGCTAAGAAGGAAATGCACTCTGCTATTGGCTTATGTAGGGTTCTGTAGGGCTTTCCAGCCTAGGTTACTCTCAGAATGCGGCACGGCCCCCGTCCCAAATGCATGAGGTGTGAGGGTAAGTGGGTCAAGGGAGCACACCTGACGGCACACTTCTCCCTGTAGAGACGAGCGGCATCATGAATCACTCTGGTCTCATACTGCTTCCTCCTGCACATGGGGCAGCACTTCCTGCTGGAGAAGCACTCCAAGGCACGCAGGCAGGCCTGCGAGGTGCACGAGAGGCGCAGATTGAGAGGCGGTGAGGGGGGGCGTCAGAAGGCGTCTTCACGGGGGCCGAAAGCTCAGCCGTGTGTCAGGAGGAACAACTTACCCTGTGAAAGACGTGAGAGCAGGACAGCAGAACCTGCGAAAGAGGTTTGAAAGCCGTCAGGGTGAGCGCTTGGTGCACTATGAATAGGTGAATTCCACCGCTTGTTTGAAAACGCCTCAGAAGTGCTGTGTAGAGGACTTTCAAAGCCGGGCATCCTGCGGAGCGACTTGAAATCACACAAAAATAGCAGGTGTATGGCAGCGGTGTGAAAACCGGCACTCAGCCTTGCAGTCATGAAGAGCCCTCTATCTCCGATCCGAATTACGGATTCGACAACACCTGTTTCTGCAAGAAAAATCGCTCGTTCACAGCTGACTGGAATGAATGGCAGGTGGCCTCAGATCTAAACACTTTGCTTGATTGCCCTTAATTCTTGCCTTTTAACTCTCCCAATGTCCCTGAAATAAACATAACAGGGCAATGGTTTCATTTTGCAATCACATCCTTTGACCTTACTGGGTATTCTTCCACGTGATTCTGGTCAATTCTGCTGTGCTACATTCGCCCTGAGGATTCAGATCACAAGGCACCAGTGCATTTCTGCATTTGCCCTGGGGATTCAGATGAACACTGGAGTTATGGTGACATGGGCGGGCCTTCTGAATTATTCCTGCGGCTTCTGGTGAGCGACTGAGCAAGCAAGCGAGCGCTAGCACTTCTTATATAACTGGGGCTTTCACAGACCCCCAGAGAGCAGCCTACTCAGAGGCAGTAAACCCAAGCTGGGGAAAATGGGGCCAGGGCAGGCATCCTGCAGCACCTTCCCACTGTAGCTCCTCTGCTAGGGGCTGGCCCTTAGGGCCTGGTGCATGGAGCCATTTCACAGAGAGCTGTGACAATTCCTCATCATCTCCATACCCACAACACACAGGAGAACAGGACACCCTCTGGTACGAGACATACATCAAGGACCCAGATAAGTCATTAGACCAGAATGATTCTCTCTCAGGAACCTGTGGTATGAAAGCAATCCATCTAATACCTGAACAGCAAGGTGCTGAAACTGCATGATGACTGACTATATATATAACAGAAAAAATATCGCAGGAAAATAACTATTCCTACATTGTGTGATTAATACTGTAAAGCAACAATCAAAAACTAGCTTCTGTCAGTGGAGGAAGCTTGCATATTTGAAGAGCCTTTGAAGAGCATTTTTTGACGTTTTATTTAATTGACGAATGACCTTCACCAAAAACTTACACGTGGGCTACATGAAGAGCGTAATTCTTTTCTGGCACCTTTGGACTAATATTTACCAGTGTTTCCATGACAACACAGCTCCTTTGTTGGGCCTTGGTGTCTGCTGAGTATTTTTTGTTGAGACTGGCCCTCTTAAAAGGGGATCCCAGCGATAAAGTAAAGACTGAAAGACCCTCGCAATGACTCACTGATTGCCGAATCCCTGCGTCACACTCCGATGGCAATGCAGTATTTGCCGTCTGTGCGGATTGCTTGGAGAATGTGGTGGGGGGGGGGGGGGGTAAAGCTCAGCAAGCGTGTGATGAATGCCGTGGCCGCATAACTGAGGTGTGGGTCATGCACCTGGGGCTGGAGTCGGAACTCCTCCCGGCAGATGGCGCAGGGCTGGCTGGAGTCCCCTTGTTGGAGTGACCGCAACTTAACCTGGTGCCACTCATCCGTGGTCAGGGGCGTCGGCGGGGCGTCGACCAAGCCAAGCTTCTGGGCTGACGACCAGCGCCGTAACATGAAAGCAAACACCGGGGAATTAGACGTGTCGTATCTTACATTTCGATTAATCCATTGATCAAATTCTGAGTTCTGGAATGTCAACAGGTACACATTTTCCTGAGGTAAAATTGCTTTGCTCTAGGAAACAAGGTCGCTGCTGGAATTACAACATAACGGCCGGTCAGGGCGTTACCTCACTCCATCCTGACACCGCTATGTGGACTGGATTGCCATTTACTCACCTAACGTAAGTGGTGGAGGGGCTGGCCCAAGGACATACTCCTCTTCCAGGCTGTGACCCTCGCGGCATCTCTGGGTTCTTTCCCCAGACTGATGCGCGGCTTCACCCCGCCACTGGGGGGTCCTGTCCCTCTGTGTACCGGTGTGTCTTCGCCTCACTGAATCCTGCAGCGGTAACCGGTGTAGCTGTAAATCTCTCACCGCGTGATCCTGCAAGGCGACCGCCATAATTGCCAGGTTGATGTGTCCTTTAGACCTCAGATCCTGCTGGTGAGGCAAAGGGGCAAATCAATAATAGGGTCCCCGTCCCATTTAATAACAACAACAATAATAATAGCTGACACTTTATTGATTCGTGTAGGGAAACGCTCTTTTCCCCTCCACCATCTTGCCCTCCATGAGAGCAACCTTGGCAGCGAAGGGCAGCCACCTGTTACGGGGCCCAGGGAGCTGGACGTCAAGGGCCTTGCTCAAGGACCCACAGATGGGCTGAGACTGAGCGTGATCGGAGGCCTAGCCCACTGAGCGTGATCGGAGGCCTAGCCCACTGAGCCACACGCTGCCCCCTATTGTTGATTCACAAGACTGTGCTGCATATTACTATAAATAATTCTCTCCACTACATGATGAACTACTTAATGGCGACAAAGTACCTGAACTGGATACAATGTGTTTAGAATGAGCATCAGAAGGAGCAGTTCAGTTCTATGGCATTAATATTTAGAAGCAAAGAAAATTACTTACCTTGTAAAGAAGGGAAAGGGTGTCAATTATTCTCCCTCATTAAGACCCACCTCAAAATACTAATAATACTGAAAACATAAAAATTTACTCTGCAATGATGCATCAGAGTTCCCCCTGTGTCGTCGTGGGGTTTCCTCCGGGCACTCCGGTTTCCCCCCACAGTCCAAAGACATGCTGAGGCTAAATGGAGTTACTAAATTGCCCGTAGGTGTGCCTGTGTGTGTGAATGGTGTGTGAGTGTGCCCTGCGATGAGCTGGCCCACCGTCCAGGGTTGTTCCCTGCCTCGTGCCCATTGCTTCCGGGATAGGCTCCGGACCCCCCGCAACCCAGTAGGATAAGCGGGTATAGAAAATGGATGGATGGATGGATGGATGGATGATATATCAGAACTGCTGACATGGTGTAACTTAAGCTATGTCACTGCAACAAGAAGTACTTTTTGTTTCATGTTAGATGGCACACTGAATGGGCAGTGTGCTACCTCAGAGAACAGCACTATTAGCTGCCACCTCCAGGGTTTGGGTTTGAATCCAACCACATCTCTTTGTGTGGAGTTTGCTTGCTCTCCCCATGTTGTGTGAATTTATTCTAGGTATTCAGGCTTACAACCGCAGTCCAAAGACAAGACATTTAGGCTAAACAGCCCATAGTGTACCATGTGCTGTTGTGATGGACTAGCGTCCCATCCAGGGTGTGCACCTGTCTTATGCCCTATACTAATTGGACAGGCTGCACCTCACATTCCAATTGACATTATTGACATTCCAATAAGTGATTGGAAATTGAGCGCTGCCATCCAAAAGCTTCTAAAGCGTCTTCAAAAATATTGCGTATAAGCACAAATATATCTGACAACTTTCAGCATACAGATAATTCTCTTCGTGTTTAGGTGTATTATTAACCAGTTAAATCGCAACGCAATAACTACATTCCAAATTTAAATATCTAGTTATTAACAAAATAGAAAATGATACACCGCCCAAATCGAAATACTCCAGAATACACTACTGTCGACCGATGATACATAGCCAACGTGACGGCAGCTTAGCTGCCATGCTAACGTGTTACAGCGGATAACTTCCAGCCCGCACGAGCTGAAAGCTATAACTTAAACGACAGCATTAGACACGGCATTAAACAGAGAAAAACAAGGTCGTTACTGAAACGGTTCACTGAGGACAGCACTAAAAAAAATAACCTTGTTAAGTGAATGCGGAACGGAGTGAGAAAAGACAGACCTTTCGCATTGTTATCGGTGAAGGAAAATGTTTACGGCTTTCGCTGTTGCCTAGCAACGCGCCTCTCACTAATAACGGCGCGTGGCTCTCTCTGAGCGGACAAACCGTCTGGTGCATTAGGCGATAAAAATGGATGTGTAATGATAGTCTTTTAATGACAAGTATTTATGGCAGATTAAAGTAAGGCTACGTACTTTTATAATTGACTAATAGTGGTTCAAGCTTAAAGTTCACCTTGTGGGATCGAGATTTATTCCTGCGGAAGCTCCCCTTCAAATTCACGTATTCCCGGGATTACCGAGGTAATCGAGTAAGGTAATTGCCAAGGAGGTGGCTATTGCTGTATTTTCCCACACAAATATACCGAATAAAACGTACTAGCCTGGACCTCCATGGTAGAAGCATCCGGAAACATAACGTCAAAACGCCAGTGAAATATTGTTTTATCGTTTATTTATCCAACCGGCCCGACCACCAACCGGTAAATTCTCCCCTCAATCGTCTGTCCTAGTATACAAGCGTTCAAGTAAAAGAGACCCACAATCGAAAACGTTTAATGCATCTTATTTGAAGCAGGAAGTGTGCGAGACCTTCTCCCCGTGTTTCAGCGTAGGAAGCTGGCCGCACATACCTGCCTGGCAGCCTTCCTACCAGCATGGCAGATCCCACCATTACATGCTCCATTGATCCTGTAATTGCTGCTTCGGGGTGTCCAAGTGTGTCCTCATTGTGATCCATCACACTGCGGTTATTTCGTGAACTGTTTTCACTATCGCTATCTTGCCTTCCAGTTAAGTTTTCCAGACTACTTATCATTTATACTGCGTGTGTCTTCTTAGTGATGCAGTTGCATGTTTATCATGGTAATGTATTTTAAAAGGAACCACCCACCCACATTACTTCTATGCTGTAATGAATAATGTATTATTATACTAGAAATTCAGATATTTTTTTAATGTCATAATATAGTTATCCAAATCTGAGTGTAATACATTACTAGTTGGAGAGTAAGGTGCACAGGTTGTGACATCACACTTGCATTGCAGACATTTATGCATCCAGCTGCTGTTTTATGTGGTCATTTGGAGAGAAAAAAATCATTCATATTAATCTTTCGGGAATGTCGGGCACAGACCGTGCTTTTTACGAATGAGAACAAACACTGACGCGGAAAATTACTCTCCAAGCTGTCGTCAAAGGGGCAGAGAAAAAAGAAAAGGTGTTCATTCCTGTTCGATGAGGCAGAGTCACCTTCTCAGCTTGTGTCAGTGGAAGTGGGACTCTGAGATCTTTTTTTTGTTGGCTGATGAAAGTAATCTCTTGTTTGTCGGACCGCAGGATGCTATTTGCCACATTGTGGTTTGGGCAGTTCCAAAATGCTTCTGACTTTGATCAACTTTGAAGTGCAGGCAGACTCCCCAAAACAGATGGCTGAAGTTACAAATGGCGATGAGGACTGTCATTCAGACGGACCCTCTAAAACAACAAATCTGAGTCATGGGCTCTATGGGACTGTTTCGGTTTTAGGGAATTCTGCATTCCTGAGGTTAAAAAAGATATGTATGTTGACTGGCTTCATCAGAAAGAGCTGTAGCGCAATTTATTAATTAAGGATTCAGCAGTTTAAAGACACAGTAGACGTGAGCTTAGTGTAGCATAATAACATAATAGCTGCTTTCTCCCTGTGCTGTCATCGGCAGGATTCCAGTATGCACCCTCATTTTCAAAGTGGACATTTGTCTTTTTCCTTTTAAATAAATACCTTTTTTTCAGAGTTTTTCTTCTTATTATTATTTATTTAGATGTCTCCTCTGTGGAACTCTTTATCTAATCTGTGGTATTTTCAAAAGAAACCCACCTTGTCATGTGGAGAGCTGATTATTTAAGAAGTGGAGAGAGGGGCGGAGGGGATGGAGAAGACGGACGGGGGGGCAACCTGTATTGATGTGAAAGGGGAGCCGCGCCAAAACCTTCGGTAAACTCTGGGCGCTGCATGTATGTTGAAAAGGCCAAACTAATCCCGCTATTTGTCACTGTTTTAAAAGCTTTGCGGGGAATGTAATTTCAATGGTAGCAATATTTGAGACGTCAAAAGAAATTGAAGCAAATAATTACTGACAGTTCTGACCGCACGTGTATTTAGTCAGTAGTTTCCAAAGGTAAGTGAGACACTTAGCGGTAGGTTTTTGTTTTTTTTCCATTGGCCTTAGAGCCCAGGGTCTGTCTAGTTGAGTTTAGGATATTAACTGTGGTTTTCCCTAACCTTAGGAGGCTCAGTTCAGCTCTTAGCATCAGCAGTCATGTACCGTTAAGCATGTATGTTTTTAAAGTGGAATTATATCTGAAAAGAGACAGCCATGGTTGAATATTGGTTTGATATGAAAAAAAGGGTTGTTTTGAAAATGGTGTCTGCCCCATGAGCACCTACCTCATTCTCTAGTTTAGTAATTCAGTTTCAACTTTACAATACACGTATTGAAAAGAACTATAGATAAATATTGACATTTAAGGCTTTGGCACACTTGTGAGGAATATTTAATCACCCATAGTTTTATCAGATAAATCTCTTCAGGACTGAAATTGTAGGCTCACTCTGAAATTTTCGAAACATTCCTAAAAGTATTGTAAAAACAAAAATTTGTTGTAGAACATGTTTTATGGATCGACCTTCCATCATGAGAATTCCCAGGACCGTAAATCTGATCCACTATAGCACTACTGAAGATTTACTGTTATTCGATGAGGAATAGCTTTTAATGATGACAATGAATTAGAAATAT
>JAODUD010000082.1:16306732-16319828 GCA_026784285.1 Stomatorhinus walkeri | reverse complement strand
TGTATGAGTGTTCACTGACAACACCTTTGGCATGTTGTCAGGTGACCGTGATAACCCACAACAGCAGATGAGGCTTTGGGCGATGGGGTTAAATGATACTCCTATGCATGTTTTCCAGCCAGCTTTTGTCTGCATGCCTTGAATTTTTGCATTAAAGGCAACTCACCATCAAAAAAGTCAACCTCTTCCTTTCAGCTTCAAACTGAGTCATTGACCCTTCCATAATGTCCTCAAAAATCAAAGTGAAGTTCTTTTCAAGATCATTGGAAAAACAAACGGATAGGGTACTGACTGAAATAGGGTAGGTTTTTGAAAAATGCAGTTGTTTCTTCTGATGCTTTCATTGCCAGTATAGTATCAGTTTGTGCTGTTATTTACCTCATAGGTCAACCACAAACCACTTTATTAAACAAATATCCATAAATAAGGACAACTTCAATTTCTTAATTCACATCATGTTTAAAAATGTTTATTTAGATGTTTGTCTTTTATTCATTTAAAGGAGCGACACTGGCCTGTTTGTGTATAATGTAACATGCTATTTCAATACAACACATTAAGGAATGAGTTCTACATTGTTGATATACTACATTGTAGATCAGTTTCATATTTTGTTTTATGTTATGTTAATTTCGATAGCTTATGACACCAGTTAAAAAAATTTGGTAGTATGTTTATGTTAGTTCACACTGCTGCCTCAGAGTATTATTGGATTTCTCAGGTTGCTAATAAACCTTTGATTCTCTGCCTGTCACCTGGTTGCTAAAACAAATAGCCTTTGTCAAGGTCCTGTGCTTTTGATGTTGGTGGTGACCTGGCGTGTCTCACACATTGTTTTTGCACTGCTACGCTTGCGATGCATCGGAACACAACCACGTAAGGACATTACTTGATGAGAGTGTGGCGTTCTCTACGAAATTGAATTGGCTAGTTTTGCTAGCATATTACTCATTTTTGCCATCTGCTGCTTCACCTGCCGTTGTAAAAACTGACTGCTAAATACAGCTCAGCTTGGCTCAATATGCTGTGTCAAACTCAGGGAGATCTAACACTGGCCCTTAAAAATTCTGATGATACATATTCATAATTTGGCCCATACATTAACCACCCTCTGTGCTGGATATTTATCATGGGCTAATCCTCTTATTCTCTTCTGAATGCGTGACTTTTGTGGAATATACAGTATATCCTCAACCATTTAAGAACAGTTGTCTGAACTGAGTCAGCTAATAATAATGATGATAAAAACAGGTTCAATTTGAAATTTACCAGCAATTGATGTATTTTATCCCTCCAATGATGAAGATATATTATATTGCACTGCTGCCCATTCATTGTTAGGTTTTTAAAATGTATGATGCAGGAAGAGGTTTAAGTTGTATAGCATGTGGTTTGTGTGTTTTGTGCAGTTGTGATCTGGATGGGAGTTGCAGATATTGGTGTAACTGTACCATTTTCCATGATGCTTTAGATAGAAATGGCTCCTTATCCAAATATTGTTAACATCAATAACTATTTGTATAATTATAATAAAGCAAGAATGTTTTCTTTCATTCACTCTTAGTCAGTTTAATTATGAACCTCAGCATAAGGATGTGCCACCAAAGGGCTTATTTTTCTTTCATATCCAGGTTTAGGAGATTAATTGGAGGGAGCAAGAATGGTGGAGTACCACAGACATGTGAATCTTGGAGAACTGCCATCGTCCCATTCTCCTGGTGTGGATGCCTGCACCAGGACGGAGATGAGTCCGGAATAGTGAATTCCCTTCCCTCTGCCCCATGTAGTTGCTGTGATAAATGACAGTCTTAGTCGGTGAGTGATGAAGCACGTTCCCTCTGGTGGCAGAGTCAAGGCAGGAGGAGGCACTGTGGTTAATCATAACTGTAAGTTCTTGCGATGGCACTGAGGTTTCAGCCAAGTCTGAGGTGCTTAAAGCCAAAATTGCTTTGTGATATCCCCATTTTGCTGTTGAAAACAGTTGAAATAAGTGTTTGCTAAACAGAAGTATGTATAAATGTGATTTAATCACTGTGGTAGTCTTGGAGAAAAGAGTAAATTGCCCTGTGAGTCAGGGTTTCTAAGGAAAAAGCGTTTTCCTTAGCTTTTCCACGCAACAGTACCTGTTCACATTTGACTGATCTCTGTTGATTAAGTAAGGGGTAAAACACAACATGGCGCCCGACTATACGAAAACAGTCATTGACAACTTGGTGTAATGTGGCCTGATGTGAAACAACTAAAAAATAATAATAGAATAAACTAGTCATGGTTAGAGGAAATTTGTTTCAATTAGCATTTAATAGTGTTCTAATGTGCTCTTAAAAATATAGTCTCTATACGGATAAAATGTCTGCTCAAGGTACTCACTGGAAGCTGCAAATCTGTTAAGTTACCGTAGAAACCGTCAACAGACAGGCGCTTGTTTGAAGACCAAGGAAAATTATGCTGATAAGAATGACTGCTTATTTATGAGTTAAAATTCACCCAGGTTGTTATATTAATATATTTTAAAAAACGTTAAAAGACATTTATATAGAACTATTATTAGGCTGCCAGAACTGTATGTGCGGTTACATGAAAACAATAAACACCCACGTGACATTTCTGGATCAATAAGAGAATACTATTTACCAAAGCCATGGTATAAGGTTCATGAGCTGAAGTCTTCAAGCTTAATGCTGCTAAAGTATTATGTAATTATAATTAGTTAATTGTTTACCATTCTGTCATCTCTGGATTCACCAAGCTCAACGGAAGGAAAAAATGTGCAGAAAGAAGTGTAATTGACAGAGAATGTTTAAAAGATTACTAAGAACAACAGGAAGAAGAAATTTAAATTAAATAGCACTAAGGGTGATAACATTTGTCCCAAGATGTTATTTAAATCCCCACAACATCTCTGAGCAGGATAAGCAGTTAGAAGATGAATGGATGTTATTAAAATTAATTTTAGAGAGAAGATCAAAGGCAAAGTGCTAGCTTCCTGTCAAGTGCACAAGAATTCATTCTTTATGCTCCTGTACTTAACACTTGAAGGATTCACTTTGCAAATCACTTTGTGGATATCTTGATCATCTGGGTGAATCTCCTGAAGCTCAGGATGATGTTTTTAAGAAGCCCTTCTTGGCAGATTTAGTTCAGCTCTCTCCGGTTGCTTGAGGATCATCTTTCCATGGAGTCTCAGCAGGCTTTAATGTCAGAGCTTTGACTGGACAACTCAAGGAAAATGAATTTCTTCATTGAATGAATAGCATGAGACTACAACTACAACTACTCGAAGACTCCATTTACTGTGCATAGGGAGTACCTGGGATAAGAATGTCCAACATAAGGACAAGTTGTACTTATGAACAGACTGTGGTAAACCTAATATATTAAGAATTCCGGTTAAATACAATGACAATTGTAAATAACAACAATTGCACACGTTACTTTGTGATGCTTGTGAAAACATTGTGCGGCTTCAGCAGGCTCGAGGTACAGTAGGGTACCATATCTAGTTACTTTTGTTATTACTGTATAATTCTTATTAGTGTTATCTACTGTATACTTACCTACAAATTTGACTTAAAGACAGAGTTAAGGAACGGATCTCGTTCGTAACCTGGGAACTGCCTGTATAGTGTTTAATTCACTTATTTCCTGTGTTGTTTTTGACGATGCTGTTTCGTCTCCATTGAAAGCCAAGAAGCATTTAAAGTTCAAATGTCGGCAATTGTATAGCGACTTAGCTCACCATTGTTAGCTTGAATGACAGTAGTGTGAGATAAGGCTGGTATTTAGCCTGACACTTCAGCGTTTCTCTACTGTTCCCAGGAGCGAGCTGAAGTCGTCACAGACAGCAATAGCTTCACATCATTCACGGTGTTTTTCTTCCAGCCTCCGTCACATGAAATTCATTGTAGAGGCCCTGTGTGATTGACTTCCAGCACGGAAGGAAATAATAATACAACTTACATGGAGTAACAGCACAATGAGTCGGTGTGAGCACTTTCTGTGGTGGGTGTATTTGGGTCAAGAACAATATTCTCTTTCCTTCCTTTGATGTTCTATGCAGCTAGCACCCAAACTGATGGTCGCATTCTAGGTGCAAAGGTTAAACAAAGTGGATAAACAAATGTTGACACAACATCAGAGGTAACTACACAGCAATTTGACAGATGTTCATATCTTGATTAAGTAACCAGAGCTGCAAAATCTTGTAGTACTTCTTTCCACTGTCAAAAACTGCAAATTCACTGCAAGTTCACAGCAAATCTGAAGCCTATTTTAGGAAGTACAGGGCAGAGAACAGCCTGGATGGGATGTAATTCCTGGACATTGTAGTGATGCCAATCTATTTAAAACACTAGGTTAGAAAAAGGGTGCTCACAAGACACTGACCCAATCTGGAGGCATGAGACCTTGGTGTCCCCCAGTGAGCCATTATGAATCCTGCACGCATATTCACTTTCAGGCAGGTCTTCCACAATCCATTGCATCCTCAGATTGTGTATAGATTCGATTTTCATGCTGTTGTCTGATAGCTCCATTGTATCAGGATGTTACAGTATCTGGTTCTACCCTCTGTCACTGCAGAATTCTCATAGTGATTTGCAGTAGACCATAACCCTCCTCTCTGGAGCCCTGATCAGATAAGTGACAACAGATAGAGCACGACTACCATTTAATTAACTATTATGTCCTCTACAGTTAAGGTTCATGGCCCGATCACTTTGGTTGGATTTGCATTACACCAGGGATCCAATAATCGAACAACCTGCCAATAAATGTCACCTAATATGCCTTTAATCAGCTCAGCCATCGACCACCCCAGTGACCCTTTGCTTCCCAATCCTAACCACTAACAAGGATCTAATCAAAATGTCTAAGCTTTTGCAGGCCTTCCGGGCTGAGCTGACTCAGAGATCCATGTGTTCAGCAGTATGGTGCTCAAAGCATTTCGGAGAGAGCTAGATTGAAATGATTACACGTCTTTTGGAAATGAAATACAAATCATGGTAGACTTTGGTTTTTCCTTCATTTACTAAGTGCTACATTACCTCATGCTCTGATCCCCAACAATAGATTTTCAATAAATCTCAATGCAGTTAAGATGATAAAATGCTCTACATATCATGGAAAGAGGCAGCGCTTATTAGCACTTGAGAAGTTATTGATTGCCCATTTTGATTAATCTCTCTTTGGAGAGTTGCGGGTTTTCTTCTGTGCCAGCCCCAAAAAGAGCTCAGCGTCTTCTGTCGAAGCCCGGCACTGTAACATCCAGTGACACTGACCATCTGAAGTAGGGCATTCACTGGATATTTGCTTTGCTTTGTCCCGGCATGCCTGAACTCCTCAGGGATCCTGTACTTTCAGGCTCTTTCTCTTTCTGGAGATAATTCCAATCAAAGTCGAATGGTAATCAGTTAAGGATTGGTTCGGGGCTTCTATCCTGAAGGTTGCTAGATCAGGTAAGAAAGTGGAGGCTCAAATACCCACAATGACAGGATTTTCAAGTGAGCTGCCAATCACTGACTTGTATAACCCACATCCCTTTGCGCTAAATGACTGTGACTGGCAAGGCACTGAAATCCCACCCACCTCAATTCTCCCACAGTGTGCTGCTGTAAATTTCAGGTGATGCTTTTTGTGAAAATAACATTGTTGTTATTTGTAAGTTTACTTAATATAAAAAAAACTCTAAATTTGAGGTATAAAATCCTGTTTTTGCAGAAAGAGTAATGACAGCACGTGATAGTTAATCATTATTTAATTGCTGCTGTCAGCAACGACTTTATAATATTAAGGTTTCCAACATGAATAGTGTCAAAGTGGAGGATTGTCAGGTCTATAGCAATACTGGGTCCAGCTCACCATCACAGTCTACTAGTGCCTGGCACAAAGGGTTAAAAAGCAAATTAAGCGATCAGTCACAACAGACTATAAAAGCAGCACTTACATCCCCAGTGTAATGTCAGCGGATTTTTGCTGGATTATGTGGGCCTGAGTGAAACTGTGGCAAGCGCATAACTCACTGTGTCAGTGAGACCCTGGCCTTATTCACACAGTGGCCATCTTTCACTGTAATGGACAATAATTGAATCCATCAACTAAATTGTAGGCAGAAATAGAACATGATAATTGGCAAAAATGGCACCCTGGGATGATGTGGCATGGGGGCTGTCAAAGAAGTGTCTTCAACACTGTTGTTACCGGGGTCTTGCATTACTTCGGCGATTTCCAGTTTACACGGCCCCGTTTACTGGGAACTATTCCATCCTGGCTAATGTGCTCAAACCTGTAATTTCAAACTGGTTTCATATGTGAGTTTAAGTAATTAATTAAGCTAATTAATTGATGGGGAAATGTGCAATTTACATAATATAGCCTAAGTGTACTTGAGTTCAAGTGAGTATCGTCTAATTAGACCCTGTGAAATGTCATTTGATTAGACCCAAACGTCATCTAATGAGTCCGTGAGAGTGATTACTACAATGTATGTGACTGGAAAAGTTCAAATATTGATGTCTGAGACATACTATTTACTGAATTAAACAATTATATCATATTTAAACTATTTAAACTAAGGCTTAAAACTGCTACTAATTGTACTTTGCATACGTTATGAGCTAATTAGTATCCTAGACCACATCCTTCTTGTACGTACATGCTAAGTAAATTTGTTGTTGTTGTTGTCCTGTGAGCTCACAGTCATGTCCAAGTGTCCAAACTTTGACTATAAAGTTATAAATTGTGGATGTTTTATTTAAGAATTTCTGAAGTTCAGGTCATTTAGTGTTATGCTAGTGTTTTCATCTGGTTACCTTAACTGTGGTTGAGAAGTACTTGGGCAGGAGAGATATAAAGAGAGATGTAAGTGTTTCAGCAGTTAATTAGCCTAAATACTGTTGTGGAATGAATACAGGCCAAACCCCCACTGACAGGTCCAGGAGTCCGAGTTCTCAGCTTATCAGCACCTGGCGCTGTCCAAACAGGGCACAGAGGCAAGTCCATAATTCGCAAGCTGAAAAAGTGTTCTTGAAGTCTTAAAAATGTTTAGTTTTATTTTATCGTGTTTTATATTCTATTGAGGAGTGGATCCTGCCATTTTATGGCAAACCATACTGTATACATTTCAAAGCTGCCAACTCTCACACATCCGGCATGACACTCACGCTTTCTGACTTTCATGCTCATGCAAGAAATCTTACGGCAAATGTATTTTATTTCATTATAAACCTAAAATTAGCGGCATCAAATGGTTTGGGGTAGTTTTCAAACTCTAAAGACTATTTACATCGTAATAAAACTGTTACATACATCTTAAGGTATGTGCAGACTTGTCTTGAATTGAAAGTTTCACACCATCCAGTTGACTCAAGTTAGCAACCCTGACATTTACAGCAAATTAAGTCTGATAATTTATTGGAATTAAGGTAGACTGTGGTAAATACAGTATAAATGAAAGAAAATAAAATCCATTGAACCATAAATCTTTAAATTATATGGCTAAACAAGAAACCCGGACTTGTGAAACATGACTCAGACCCCTGGTGTTAATGAATCCATTGACTTAACAAAAAACAGTCTCTCTTTGCTTCTCATTTTAAGCATCTATTCCAGTTTTTGGATCAGCACTATTACATAAATATCTCATATCTGAAGTGTCAGTTTATATTTCTGTCAGTTGAAATGGCTGCTTTCCACAACAGGGTATTTGGAAGTACTTACAGCTTTGGTTTACTCTAAACTGAAATAAGTTTGGCTTGTTTTGTGTTTGTTTTAGCCATAGTTATATCTCTCGATCCAAATTAGGGTCATCAGAATAAATTGACAAAATAGCATACATTTCTCTAGTTCTTTGTCCTCTTAACATAATATACTGTCAGATCTCAGACATTCGCAAGGTTACGAGAACCCGTTGCGAATGAGGAGGATTCCCTAAAAATGGTAATATATATGTGCTTATTTCTATATAGTTTAAACCCTAAATATGCTCCATAAACACTTTAATTTCATTTAAAAGTTAGCTTAATACATTAAATTTTTGAAAAACAAATGTTAAAACAAATGTTTGATGTAGAACTATAGAGTACAGTATCGCCTAACGGATGTTTGCCACACTAGCACATTTACAGTACAGTATACTAATGTTGCCCCTACTAATTGGCATTTGCTGGCGTTTTCTTTTGCATTCACAGTATGGTAAAATAAGTAAACGAACGGGACTGTAAACATTGTCAGAAATTTATCATTTTTCTGCGTTGAATTTACAGTATTGTGTATTTACTACTACAAATTAGTAAATTAACTATTTCTAATATTTATGTAACCATTAGCGTTCCAAAGGGAATAAACTTTGCCAATGGGATTCGCATCTTATAAAGGTACAGTACAGTATGTGCATAAAAAGGAACGTTTCCATAAGAAAGCCACTTTTTAAAGGGATTTTTAAACTGAGTTATTTTGTATGTCTTGAACTTTCCCCCAAAACAGTAGAATCTTCATTAAGTAAATTTTCCTTGCCAATTTTACGCTAAAAGCATGAAAACGTATAAATTACTACGAAAAATTAAACACTTCTGTAGGGTTTCTCGAGGATTTCGCAAATAAAATTGCGGATGCAAATAAGTTCGGTTCCAATGAAATTTTCGCGGATCTCTGAATTTGTGAATCACGAAGCGCGAATGCACGAGGGCTTACTGTACTCAGACACAAGTGCAGATGCTATGCAGAACTTATATTAAACAGACAGAGAACAAAAAAATTGGAATATCTGGCTGAATAGAGATCGTAAAATGAATCTGATGTAGTGAAAGGAAATATTAATGGGATCAGGTTGGGTCGTGAAAATGCTATGAAACAAAGTTGTGCAAATTGGGCACTGGTGTAAAATACGGTGTGAAGTCTGCACTTGAGCACGCGAAAACGTGTGAGGTAGAAATAGGGATAGATCTGGGATGAATTTCCCGAATCCTCCTTAATGCTGCGACATTTGTAAATTCTAGGTTAAAAGAGAGAGCTTACGAAACTCACCCCTGATCAGAAGCGCAATGAGACGATGTCAATAAACAAGCGCCAGTCAAACATTACATGGTAGAAAATGACATGGAAATAGTGATAGAAATATGGCAGTTCTGTTTCATCCAGCTATTTTTTCTACTGATGAATAGAGGTGATTCTAGCGATTATGCAAAATAATGGCAGTCAGCTGAAATAATCGTGATCAGACAATTATGTAATAATTGTGACAGGCATACTTCCTAGGGTTTGATTACTGAGTGTTTTGTGATGATTACCCACACCAGCGTCATGTTAGTCCCAGCCCTAGTGTTTAGTTAATTGTTATGACCTGCGTCTGACCCTCATATACCCCTCGTTATAGGTGTATCTACGTGCGTGCCCTTGCCCTGCCTTCTTGCTGGTTATTGTGGTGGTTAATGTTGTATATTAGTCTCCTGTATGGTGTCAGCCCTGTAGATTCTTCCTCTATTTCCCCCTAGTTTCATGTTTTCGGCACCTCGTAATCCTCAGTTATCCTGCCTGCTTTGTTTAACCTCTTGCAGTCCTTTTCATTTCAAGTCCATTTGTTCTTACATCACCATATGAATACCTCTGCATCATTTCTGATAAGCTCTTATGAATAACAAATATATGAAAAATATCTTGGTCTATTAATCTCTTTAGTAATGTTTCAAGAGATGGAACGTTCTCCGTTTGTTTTTGCACTACTCAGTGTAAACATCTCTGTAGGGTTTGCTGTAGGCAGCTGTTTCTGCAGAGCAAGGCATTCTGGGGGATTTTGTTCAGGCTGTATAAATAAAGTAGCTGTTTTGGAAATTGTAGGGATAGCTGCTTCAAAAAACTTCACATCCGCTCATAGTTACTGTTGTAATGGGCTTCTTTAAACTCAGTGAAATTGAAAAGGGTTTCATTTCTGTTTTTAAAGCATCTTTCATGCACTTTAGTTTGTTTTTTTTTACTTTAAAGGGTAATTAACTCATTTAATTTTTCAAAAGCGCTTGAATTAAAAACCCTGCAGTCTTCCTCAAAGAGGTGTCATAAATCAGTTTTTTTTTCCTTTCTTGAGAACGAGTGAGCAAGAGCCTGAGTTTGCCTGTATTTAGCGAAGTGTGTTTTGTGGTGAATCCAGTAAATGCCAAGGTCTTTGGGCAACGTGTATAAATATCACAACCACTCACCTGAATTACCACATAATTTGGGACTTTCCACGTCCTCTCAGGAAGCAACCCACACACCACACACACACATGTTCTTTTCAGTTCACCTGGATGGGCTCGTGAGCAAATACTACAGCTTGTAAATTAGATGTGAGCCGAATTCCTGTGCCGATCCAATTAGCTGTAAAATAAACAGGACAATTCTGCAAAATACTACAGAGAAAAGAAGCCCCCCCCCCCCCCAACCAGCTTCTGGCTTGTGGCTTGTGGTCATGGGAGTGTATCCGCATGGATCCGTCCTACGCTGCCTCCTCGCCTTTAATTTGCGCTTTGAGTTTCAGCGGGTTATTAAACGAGATTTTGAGATACTGCAAAGAGGCAGATCTGTGCTGTGCTTCCCAAATGGGGAAGAAACAGCAGGTAATAACAGGGAAGCCTCTGGATGGGGCCCCATCCCTCAGAAAAATAGCTGTATGTAGAACTGCACGCTAGAGATGGTAAAAGCTTCAGCCAAACAAGTAAACTAACTAACTTTATACCATGATGCACCATCAGATATTCAACAGACATGTCCAAGGTGCGTTGTGACGACATATTGAAATCAGATGAAGAGCGCTTGGCAAGATTACTGATTATGTTGTTTAATAAAACACTTGTGGAGAGCAGGGAAGAGGGAGGCTTGTATTTAAATGGTGCGTAAGCCCATTTCCAAAAAAGACTGCAATCAATCGCAAATCATATAATCCCATATTTGATTGAAAATAGAACAAAGCCTATCAAATGCTGAAACTGCTCAGTTTGATGCCAGAAACACTTTTTTTTTTTTAAAAGGCTGGGACGGGTAACAAAAGACTGGAAACAAAACACTTGATTGAATATCTCATGACTAATTAGGATAATGGGCAACAGGTCAGTAATATGATTGGGTATAAAAGAGCCTCCCAGAGAGTCTCTGTGCAGTGAAGATGGGGCGAGGTTCGCCACTCTGTGAAATAGAGCAACAATTTAAAAACGATGTTTTTAAATGTAATATTACAAAGAATTTGGGAATTTCCTCACAGTACATAATATCATTCAAAGATTCATAGAATCCAGAGAAATCTCTACGCAGGGGGACTAAACCAAAAACCAGTATTGGGTAGCCTTGATCTTCGGGTCCTCAGGCAGCAATGAATATACTTTGAGCATAACGAGACAAAAAAAAAACAGCGAAGGAGATCCCGTTCTGTTGAGCAGTTGAAATCAGGCAAGAATGGGACAATATTTCACTTTCAAAACTCCAGCAACTGGTCTCCTCAGTTCCCAAACATTTACGCGTGTTGTTAAGAGGAGAGGTCATGCAAGCCTGATGTAAACATGCCCTTGTCCCAACTATTTTGAACTGGCATCAAATTCAAACTGAACATGTATTTGTCATAAAACAATAAAATTTCTCAGTTTCAACACTTCATATGTTGCCTTTGTTCTGTTTTCAGTTAAATATGTGCTTTTTGTGAATTAGTCATTGTAAATTATTAAATTCTTTTTATTTACATTTTGTATAGTATACCACCTTCTTTGGAAATGAGTTTGTAAATGACACGTAAATTTCATGTGGACCGTTCAGTTTCTGCTGAGATGCGGATCTGCTTCAGAGTCGCGACGCTGTTCTCGGCAAGCCCGCGCTGGATGAGTGGTATGGATGTCGGATGGCTGCAGTGCTGTTTGGCTGTGATGCCAAGACGCTGTCGATGCACAGCTCCCCTCTTCAAGGCTCTCTCTCTTTCTCCCCTGTCGGATTGCATGCCCTTTCCTCATTGTTTATTTGTGAATGAGGACAAGGGGGAGCTGCTTCTTGCGCACACTGTCACATTTTATCGGACTGAGGCAGACTTGCACTTGGTGCTATGAACTGTGACGTACCCGGGCGGCACAGGGCTTCCAATCGGTTTGGCCTGATCGTGGAACGGTGGTGCGTGGACTGGATAAGGATTAACACAGATGGCACAAGGGATGGGCACAGATTTAAGGCAGAGGCTCCGATGTGTGGCGCCTTCCCTTTACTTGAGCCATCTACCTTTATTTGTCAGTGGAAATGGCTCCAGAGCCAACCTGTGACTTAATTAATTCAAATCACAGTGCAGGCTTTAACTCTCACTTGGCCTATGCCTCAGACTAAAGCAAGTCCAGCTTATGGTTAGCCAGCCAGAGAATGAAGTCACTGGCTATGCAGGAGAAAATGGGGGTGTTAGTGCCAATGCAGTAACACTAAGAAAGAGAGAGAGAGAGAGAGAGAGAGAGAGAGAGTAAAAGACAGAGTAAGAAAACTGAGTGAGACCGAGTTTGAGACAGAGAGAGGGGGTTTGTGAGACAGAGGGGGACTGAGAGAAACAACACGAGAGAGATAGTGTGAGAAAGAGTGAAGAGTGAGAAACAGAGTGTGTGAGAGAGAGAGGGACTGAGAGACAAGATGGTGTGTTTGACAGAGAGAAAGGAATAGACAGAGTGTGAGACAGAGGGGGGTGAGAAACAGTGTGAGACAGAAAGTAAAATATAAAAAGAGACAGAGAGTAAGAAAATGACTGAGACAAAGTGTGAGACAGAGAGAGGGAATGAGAGACTGTTGGTCTGAGTGTGACAGAGAGAGAGGGGGACTTAGAGATTGAGAGAGACAGAATGTGAGACAAACAGAAGGAAACTGAGCGAGTGTGAAACAGAGAGGGGGACTGAGGGAGTGAGAGTGTAAGATAAAGAGGGACTGAGAGACATTGTGAGACAGAGAGGTGGAGTGTGAGACAGAGAGGGACTGAGAGACAGAGTGTGAGACAGAGAGGAACTGAGAGACAGTGTGAGACAGAGAGGAACTGAGAGACAGAGTGTGAGACAGAGAGGGACTGAGAGACAGAGTGTGAGACAGAGAGGAACTGAGAGACAGTGTGAGACAGAGAGGA
>JAODUD010000082.1:16211763-16223512 GCA_026784285.1 Stomatorhinus walkeri | reverse complement strand
GACAGACAGATAGATAGATAGATAGATAGATAGATAGATAGATAGATAGATAGATAGATAGATAGATAGATAGATAGGTTTCTTGTATTAAATGTTACCTCTTTCAATTGCAAAGAAATTACTGTGTCTACCGAAAATAAATAGTTAAATAAATAAATAAACGATGGCGATATCAGCACGAATAGGCAACGGCGCCCTAGGCGGCGCTCATCTGAAAGCTGGTAATACATCCGACTCCACATGGACTCACGTCTGTGGGATCTTCAGCAGAACCTGAAAAGACTGTTGTTTCTGAATCAATACGTTTGTTAACATTTATTGGCTGCGCCATGGCAACGCGCAGGGAGGGACCGGGTGCAGTGTGTATTTACAAAGAATTGTTTAAATACAATAAGAAAAGGATTTAAATGTTGTCCTCTGTACGCTATACTGGTGTGAAATGGCACTGTCACGATCAATCCACAAGTTATGATTCAAAGCACATTACAACTATACACTGTCTGTGGTAAAAATTCCACCTAATACAACTTTCTTAAGAAGTTTTCTTACAGATGAAAACGGTATGAAACTTTATAAAAGATAACGTTTATCTTACTTTCCCTTTACGTTAATCTTTCTTTAGGTGGAACTATCTAATTTTGCACCAGAAAAAAAACTTAAAAACGACTTTTTGCATGTTGAGCAAACCCCCTTATAACTCTCACAGAGGTTCATTGTCGTTGTGTCACCTTTTTAAAACGTACGGAGTCCTTTATTGAGGTCGTGATATTTTAACGATTACCGGGGACTTAACACTGGAGGAACTGGAACAGTCATAAAAAGTACAAAGTACAGAACATCGACGGTCAGTAGCGATGCCATTAAGTTAGAAGTATTTTATGACTGCGTTAATTTTGTCATATACCTACTCCGTGCATCATCTTTAAAACTCGCAATTAAATCGCTTAATCGCCCATGCACTGTAATAGTCTTTAATAATAAGTAGGTTATGGGGCATATCCCAGCTTGATAATTTATTGATTTACTGGACACAGGATAATAAAATTAAATGGTCCAGACAGAATTACTTCTGCTGAGATACACTCGTTTCCTGGCTGACATGTGTGGGTTTAAAACAAGCTCTAAGAAATAAAAAGATGGAAGAAACTTGTAATTGATGTTTTCCCACAGAGGCCAGCCCCTCCCCTCAAACCCACCCTTCAGGTGAAAAAAAAATCTTTAAAGATTTTTTGTCTTATGTGGTATAACAGCGGTCTAGTCGAGCCAATCAGCTCGCTCCCTTGCCATAGATCGCACGTATAATACATAGCAGTAAAGGCAGACTTCTCACAAACGTCTGCAGCCTGCCATTAGATCCACAGCCCGTTTGCCCTTTTTCCTCCGCGCTGCAGCGACCCAACTCCGATGTGTTCCGTTATTAACGACCAGAAGCTGACATTTCCGCACCTGCCACGGTAGTGATCGGTGGATAGTCAGGGAGACAAGGCATCGGAAGCCGGGGGGTGTGAGGGCGAGGGAGCCATAGATTCACAGCCGCTGTTAATTAATTAGGTATCGATGGACGAAATGCCACCGTTAACGCGCTCTGTGCTCATTTTCTTTATCTTCGTATCTGTTATTTCCTCTGGGTTGGCTTGTGGACCGGGCAGGGGCTACGGAAGGAGAAGACATCCAAAGAAGCTGACACCTTTAGCGTACAAGCAGTTCATTCCCAACGTTGCCGAGAAGACCCTTGGGGCCAGTGGCCGATATGAAGGCAAGATAACGAGAAACTCTGAGAGATTTAAGGAGCTGACTCCCAATTACAATCCTGACATTATTTTTAAGGACGAAGAAAACACTGGCGCTGACAGGCTGATGACACAGGTACAGTAAAAAAAAGGGGGTAAACTGTTTATTCTTAGACACTGTCACAGCCGACGCATCTGTCGTTTCGGACGCTGATTGTGCAGCGAAATTACGGGCCACATCATTCAACCAGCCGCCTTTAAACTCTCAGAAGTCAGGGCTGATCGAAATGAAATATGCCCGGGGTGGATTATCTCGTCTTGGTGTGTTATTTTTTGTGTGTGCAGGTTCCCTAGGCAGCAATTAACGATTAAAGTGTATAGGAGATACAGCTTCAAGTAAATGCCGATAGGCAAGGCACTTCTTTGCTTTTGTCATTGCATTTTTCAGAAAATATTGATGTAGTTTACTATCCACTCAATACATCTATATTTGTATTTGTGTCACGTTACACGCAAGGCAAATATGTACATAATTGATAAAATACATTCAAGTTTCACATGTCAAAATATATAACTAACTATAGAAAAACGCAACTGTTACAGTACCACCTATATTAATTATGTGGTACCTAATTACGGAATGAAATTGCAGGACCACTCAGTCTCCCCGCGTCTCTGCCTTAGATTAATCAGTCCGGTCATATAAAAAGCTTGTTTAAAGCGGCTTTCGTCTTTGCATGAAAATATTGTCATTTCTTTAAGAATGTTCAGTTGACAATTGCTACTTAATAACGGGGCGGGACTTTGGCAATTATTGGCGTACGCAGGAAACTCGTATTTTTTTTCCAATCAGCGTTGCCCCGTTGTAAAGCGATAAAGCTAATTGCACATTGAAGATCCGTTTTCACATGTACGCGGTGCGTTCAGATGAACTGCATGGTGAACAATTAGAGCGATCTCTGTGATTAAATATACTTGGTCTTCATGGCCTGCTTGGAGCGACGAGTTTGGGTTATATATGGGTCATAAATGAACATTCCAGATAATTTTACCTGCACATGTCTGGGCTATAGATATACAGTTCCGCGGCGCCTTATTTGTTAAAGAATGCTGTGAATAAAAACTGTAATGTTTGTTAGAGGATTAAACTGGATTATTTATTACATGGAAATATTTTAGGATTTTTTTCCGTGTCCAGCCTCCTTATGCACGACCCGAAGTACGCCTGCTTCGCTGAACCAGATTAACGAAACGAGCTCCAATTATGTATTAAGCCGGCGCGTTGTGAAAGCGCGTTACAGCGCAATAAGCTCCTCTCTAACCATGCATACACAGTATATGATTTTCACCTTGCAGGCTTAGGGGAAGCGTAACCCACACGCTGCGTAACTGTAAGAGTCAGATCGGTCCCTGTAGTCCACGGTCATCGCGACTCTGGGCTGCAAGTCGGCGCGATCCGCAGCGAGTCAGACGCGTCTGTTATTTTCAGCTCCACTTACTGCCACCTTATCGATCGGAAAGGCTAAGGCTTTCAGTTTGTATTTTATATAACCAATGACAACCCGACTGCGAGAGCTCCAGGGAGGATCTTTTTATAGCCGTTATCCCAACCTTTAGCTAAACTCGTTCACAAAATGGGAACAGACAAAAATCCTCGTTTTAAAACGCCGTGCCTTTTCGTCGGTACTTGGGAATTATCTAAAGCGACGCTCATCTTGCCCTGCTTCAGAGATCACTGCAGTTAACTAGGAATTATTCGTGCTCCCCATATGGATTTACCATCATTAATACGTTTAGTGATAGCTGACAGTAAAATATATGTTCAAAGTTTTGTTAAAAGAGATAAATAATGCGTTTGGTAGACTTAAAGGCCAAGGGCGTGTAGTATGAAACGAACCGATAGCACTATATAAAGATTGTGATTATAAATAACCAACCTATTCTTGCACTCCAGTAACACTGGGTTAATTGTTATGCAGAAAAGCTATTTAATATAATATTTTCCGTTCCCCGACCGTTTCGTATAGATTTTGCATAGTTGGGAATGATATCGCTGCTGTGATCGAGCACAGGTGCGGCGCAACAAGCTGACCAATCAAAAGATTTTGTTTTAGTTTGATGCAAAATGATGCCCGACAAGCTTTTTCATAGCAATTGCAATTTTGGTTTGCTGCGGTTTCCTGAAATGTAAATCGCACCAGCAGTTCAGGTTATTATGACTGAGAAAGCAAAACATCCTGAGGGCGCAGTCTGTGTAAACGCAACGTCAAACCAAGGAAAGCTTTCGGCTATAAAGGTTTTAATTGTTCCTGTAAGGACATTTCAATGAATACCGCCCCCTGTAAGATGCCGGAACCACGACCCGGCTCCATGAAATTATTTTGCGAAAATATGGCAAACGAGGCACAATTTGGAAGAAGTAGCGAGTTGTTTGCATTGACAGGTATCCGATAAGTGTTCCCATTAACCAATTCGTTTGTGAGGAGATTAAGAGCCGCCGGCGCAGGCTTGTTGAACAACTTTGTCCTGCGCACAAAGCGGCAACCCGAGGAGCCCCGCTGCGCTTCACGGTGACTGAGCAGAATTTGGCTGATTCGCGGCACACGACCAATGAATTAATAAATAGTTTGGGCTGCACGGCTTTTGACTCTGACAGCCCCGCTCGGAGTGGAGAGGGATGGGTTTGGCACGGCCTTTATGTCCCAATCTGTGCGCCACAAGTGCTCAGTATGACTGTTAAGAGCATTTATGTCACCGGTTCATAATTATTTTGCTGGTTCAGTTCATCGCTGTGTCTCGGAGGATTAGCATATTGTCTTAAACATGTTGCAAAAGCAAACCTGTTTATTTCGCACTAAATGTAGAATAGAGGTACTAGGAACACGTTTTTTCCAAGGATAATTATTCTGCTCAGTAATATGTTTGTTACATATTACAGTTTGAATTCTCTCTCTCTCATTTTCTCTGTCTGGGTATGTGTATTTTGTTAATTGGCACAACACGCAAGAACGGTTTTTTTATGGATTTGAGATAGCAGTGAAACAGCGTTAAGCAATCCGGTCACGTTCACAAAAATAGCACTGCTCACATAATGAAGGTCCCCTTCCCCTCCAGGGAGCCCTGAATGCACGCTTTGTGATGTTTTATTTGACATATTGGTAAAGTGCAAGGAAGAGTTGTCCTGGAGAAGGTCAGGCATCCTCACTTGGGGTCTAGGGAACGGTTAACAAGTGCAATACTTTAATGATGGACGAACAGTTTCATTGTAGATCGTTGTTCTTAAACTTGGTTTTCCTGTATTCAAACACCAACTGGACGCCAACAATTATTCAAATGCACCCGTTATTCCAAGTTTTTCGGCCAAATTTAAATTATTGTAAATGCACCCATGTTTTCCGTTAGGCGTCAAAATTTATATATTTGTCTACACCTTAAAAGTTTAGAACTTCTCCCTTTCTCGCGTTTTTCCCAGCCCTCCGGTAATGAGGATCTGACACTATAGCCGAGGGGATTTGACGAAAACTTGAAGACTTATCAAGAGAAATAACGACACACAGGAGTATTGCATTTAGGAATAGACATTTATAACGGAAGGCTATAAAATGGACATTGGGCTTTTTTTATTTACGAGTAATTCCAGAGGCAACCGTGAAGCCCCAACAGGTTTACTACAAAATAGCTCAGACGTTAAGCACTTTACTGCGTGATTTGTACAACCAAAGCTTCTAAGAGCTGATAAATCCATTTGTGGAAAAGAAGTCTCACTGCCACGTGATGTCTGCGAAATCATTTGGGTTTCATAGTGTTTGATTTTAAACAGATACAGTTAGTTAAGATGGATTTTGCCTCCTGAAACGTTTATGCATTTAACCACATCACTGTTCAAAGCATTACCTACTACTCCGATTTTGCTATATCAGCTGAATCTGGAGAACACAAATCCCTTCTGTTTTCCCCCATTCATATTATTAGGGGTGCAAGCAGCGAAACTGATGGAACCCTATTATTTTTTTTTATTGTTGTTGTTATTGTTGCGTATTTGTTATTCAAGTTCATTTGTTCAGTTCAGACTTCTGTTGTAGCTTTTGTAACGCCTAATACGTGCTAATCAAGAAAGACTCATAAAATGTATTTCTAAGAGGTGCAGACAAGCAATTCTAATCACAAGTGCTGAAATACATAAATTAGTAACTTTTAGAAACAGTCAATAATAATCGAAGAACCAGTGAGCAATAACCCTATTTTATGAAGTTACGTTGTTGATACACTGGATGCACCAGTGTGTACACTGAAGCAGAGTAACAAGCTATAGAAGGCTGGATTCTCTAACGTATGATCTAACTTAAATTGTTTTTATTTTTTCCCACAGAGATGCAAAGATAAGCTGAACTCTCTGGCCATCTCGGTTATGAATCAGTGGCCTGGAGTGAAACTTCGTGTGACGGAAGGTTGGGACGAGGACGGACACCATTTCGAAGAGTCTTTGCACTACGAAGGACGGGCGGTGGACATCACCACCTCCGACCGCGACAAAAGCAAATACGGCACGCTGTCCCGGCTCGCCGTGGAGGCCGGCTTCGATTGGGTCTATTATGAGTCTAAAGCCCACATTCACTGCTCTGTAAAAGCAGGTGAGGTTCCGCAAGAAGCGAAAGTGTTAAGTTTGTCCGAAACTGATATTCTTTGAGGTGAACTGCAATTCCTGGGCGTCAAGAATATTAATTAAAAACCCATAATCAAGTAAAAGATTTATGGAAGAAAGCTATAAATTAACAAATAATTATATGACAACAAAGTAGCAGCTGTTCACACATCATACCAAACAGAGAAATCAATTTGCTGTTAGGCCTATTTGCCTGGTTGTTATAAGTATCTTACATATTTCAACATTCGGTTTAAAAGTCACTGTTTAAGAATACGTTATTAACATAACAATAAATAACCAGATAAATATGGATATATTTTACATACAGAATGATCCTGCGGCTTACAGGTAGACTCACAGCATTACTCTGAGTATGCAGATAATAAAATTCAAATCATGCCTTTTAAGATGTTCAAATCTAGTCGCTATGTGTACCAACGAAGCCGCCTCATGTTATTAACTGGTTTTTCTGGACATAAACAATTTAACGTAAACGTGAAGTATAAAACATTAATACAATTACTATTTAAGGTATAAGTAACCAGAATACCATAGGCGAACCGTAACAAATATTTCACGATCTAATATCGCCCCACACTGTCCTTAAAATGTAACTGATGTTCCAGTGTGAATAGCATATCAGTGTGTAAATATTTTCCACTAAGATGCCCATAATCATTAATAATAATAATTATTATTATTACATATATAAATTGTAAGTAAAGTGTTTCCTTTGCGTTCATGTTATTTTTTAATTTAATTATATGTGCATTTAATACTAATACTAATAATATACTTAACGTCTTGGCACGGGAAATAACCAGTTATTGTAAAAAATACCCTGCTTAGTTATGCTGTCAAGCAACTTAACCAAAGAACCAAGGTAACCTCGTAAATTATGGATGCTGTTTCAAAGAAGCGGACAAACACCAATGCTTAAACTGCTACATGTCTATACGGTTTCATTGCTATCACACAAAAATGCTTTGGTATTATTCCTATATTTGCATTTTTATCGAACCAAATAAATGCTATAATTCTCAAGCGCGTCTAGATCCGAGGGCCAAATCTCCTGTTTAAAATTCAACACACACTCTGGCATGATATTTAGCCCGTGTCATTCAGGGTCGTGTGACAGTAGCGTGCAATTTGGACAGCGCCATGCTGGACTGGGGCAGCTAAATCTGTTTTTTCAGCGGTTCCCCGCCGTATTTCATGCCGCGGAATCTCATGAGAAGATTAAATGCAAAGATTCCGAGCGAGGCGATCCCATTCCCCCGATCTGTTTGCCTGAAGCGTGATCCTAGCGACAGGAATGCAACGAAGGCTTCTCCCAAGGCCTGAATTATTGTCATCCAGACAGACAACAGGGCGGCCCGGTGCTGCTTAAAGAAGGGGCACATTGATGGCGGTTGGCTGTGAACATTCGTTGCCTCTGCCTTCATTTAAAATTCAAATACTCATCTTGAGTGCCTTGGAAGAGTGGCTCCGCTGTGCAAATAGTGTTTGCAATGCCACTAGTTTTGGAGAGTATGTGCGTGAATTGGCACGTAGGGGTTTCTGCACCTGAGCAAATATGGGTGGGAGGCTGGGAAAAGCGTAAGTGTCCTTTTCCAAGAGTGGGGCCACACTACAAGCTGGATTAGAATGACAATGTCGGGCCTTTATTGCTATTTAATTAGACTAACCAGGCCGTGGATATTCAAGACGGGAGTTTTTTCCCACATTTGAAGCAATACAACGGTCTAATTTTTAAGACGTAAACTACATTCATAAACACCATCGCTCTATCCCCCTCCTGAAAAAGAAATAACAAAAAAGCATTATGGCTACGCATTAAACGTAAGCATTTAACACTATAAGCTAACACTTTGTGAATGATTTTGTCGAAAATGAATCCCCAAACTGTCTGGGTTTAAGTGAAAACTGGTATGGGGGTTTCAGTACTGTTTCTTGCTTTCAGCTTTGGCATTTGTAGAAATTTTAACCCCATGCTTGTCATTCTTCCATCAACAGAAAATTCGGTTGCAGCAAAATCTGGAGGCTGTTTCCCGGGCTCTGCCTCCGTATCGCTCCAAGATGGAAGGAAAAAGTTGGTGAAAGACCTTCGAGTCGGCGACAAGGTGCTGGCCGCGGACGGCGAGGGGAAGCTCGTGTATACCGACTTCATCATGTTCATGGACCAAGACGTCGCAACCAGAAGAATGTTTTACGTGATAGAAACTAAGGAGCCGCGCAGAAAGCTAAGCCTCACTGCCGCCCATCTTATCTTCATCACGGAGAACTCTACCCATCCTCAGGAGGCGATGGTGGCGACTTTTGCCAGTGAAGTCAAGCCCGGCCAGAAGGTGTTCGTGATGGATGAATCGAACCGCCAACTGAGAGCTGTCACCGTTCAGAGGATTTACCTTGAGGAGCACCAAGGCTCATTTGCTCCGGTAACCGCTGAAGGAACCCTGGTGGTGGACCAGGTGTTGGCGTCGTGCTATGCCGTGATAGAAGACCATCAGCTGGCGCATTGGGCCTTTGCACCGATTCGCTTTATTCACCGATTGTCCTCCTTACTGTACCCAGAAAACCATTCAGACTCAAGCAGCTCCTCGCCGGATGACGGTGTCCACTGGTACCCCATGATCCTATATCAAGTAGGAAACTGGGTCCTGGATAGCCGCTTACTTCACCCCCTTGGCATGTTAGTAAACTCCAGCTGAAACGTCTAACCGCGAAGTAAGACGTGACTAATGTAGGATAAGCGAAAATAGCCCTAAGGAGACAAGAAGCCCCGGAGGACTTGGAGTATTTATTTAATTGACATTTACATGTGTCCTTTTCAAAGAATAAATGGACCTTCAAGAGCCTTAAAACTTTTCTTTGAATAATTTATTCTCACGTGAACTGTACGCCGGTACACCGGTATGGATCCTGACGCCGCGCTGCCAGCTATTTGCTCAGAATCTATTTTTGTACGTCTCTGGCAAAACGCAAAGAAAAGGAAGAAAATGTAAAGAGAGAAAAGCAGAGAGTTTGTGATATTCTGTCCATATGTGCATCAGACTGTTATATTTTGGGGGTCATACTTCGTGTGGGTCCATAAATTATATTTTTATACACAGAATTGTAAATTAGATTTTGACAGATCGTTACTTACTGAATCACGTTTCGTTATTTGAAATAGTGTAAGATACAAAAATATATTTTAATTTAAATAGTTGCGAAAAGTCTTGGCCAATCATGTGCTGTATTGTCTTTCATTTTTTACTATTATTGTCTTCACTGGTTATGGCCAGGTTATAAAAGCGGGACAGTGTCCGTCATCTGCCACCTGCCGACTGTAATCATCTCCTTTTCCATTTTTTCTTTTTGTTTTCCCCAACATTTCAAGTGCACATTCTGACAATTTCGTTATATGATATAGTAGTACAGAACAAGATGTTTGTTTTAATAAATTAACTACTACTGTAAATGTACTAAAATGTATTTTTTTCATATTTTGTAATAGGGAAATAGTTTTATAGAATTAAACAGCGCCAGATGCAGAGTTTGAATAGTATATAATACATACGGTGACCGTACCATTAACTTTCATAACCGGGCGATGTCATAAACAAATGTTTAGAGTTTATTATTTATATGTTTACTACAAAATGAGATAAAGGAATATTCAAACTTTCATCTGTTATATGTTCTTGTTTCTGATTAACGCTCCGTTGATAACTGTTGTGTAGAAATAATTTTGTGAATACGCGTACATCGGTAGTAGCCTACATAGCCCTGCGTTTATATATATAAACTTCGAAGAATACCAATACTTCCTTGTGGATATTTTACTAAACTTCTAAACTTTCATTTTTATTTATAATGAGGACCTCGACAGGCAATGAGAATAAATTTAATTGCTTCTAAATTAATTAAGTACTTATATAGGCTAATGGTCAGAGAATAAATCCACCACAAAACAAATTGCGTCGACTTAAACTTAAGTTGCGTCAACGCCGATTACATTGGACGGCCTTCTCAGTCAAACTTTTGTCAATTTGTAACTTTCACGTTTATTGTTACTTCAGTAATTTTAGGCAAAAATAAATTCCTTCTGGTTGATACGTAACGAACAATGTAACCAAGGCACATATTCATTAATCAAGTATATGAACTAACGCATTCTCTCGACCCCGACTTCTTTGGAAGATCTTTTTTATTACTTTTCTGTATTTAAAAACAGAGACTAGACGTTTATTTGAGGTGTACATTCGCAGACTACGAAATCTTGGGGCATAGTATGAGCTTTGAACTGCTTCGTATATCCCTGTGAAAAATCGCGGCGTACCGTTACAGTACAGGTGCTCATTGATTCATTCGGAAATAAACATGCATCGGAATTAAGCTGAGTTACTTGGTATGTCACAGATAATTATCATGATACGGCTCAACTCTCTGCTGTATTCCGTTTAATTACTGTGCTTTGAATTAAAATTATTTTTACCTTAAATTGTACTTATCTCAAGAGCTGCAACCTCTTTGTAAATGCGCAACGTTTCAGCAAACCGGCCCCATTGTGTTTTTACAGTGGCAAAAATGTAATCAGTATGGAAATGACTGTCTGGCTACGGTCCTTGAATCAATAACAAGAAGTTTAGAACTCAAGTGAATGAGCCTCGATTAACAATACTGGAAATCAGTACGCCGTCAAGCTTAGCAAAAAATAGTGTAGGAGCGCCATCTTTCGGTCACGCCTATGGCAACGCCTGACCCGCAGACACGGATTACGGGTGGTATTTGGGGTACGCATGCAGTATCCCAAATATCAATGCTGCAGAGTGGCCAACCAATGGGAAGAAGGACAGACATACCTAGCTCCTCCATTGGTTTACTTCTTCAAGAAGACCACATGGCATGCAGACTGATTCTGCTGGAGCTGCAGGTACACTGGATAAAGAAAGACTGCAGGATAAAATCTAAAGAAATAAATTTCTCCACGATCAGGTAAATTTATATTTAACCCACATACCCCATATATAAATAGAATACTGTCTACTAAGAGAACATCACTGGGAATAAAAGGCCCCTATAAACAAGATTAGGACAAAAAGACACAATGTGCTAGTTTGTGTGTCGCAGAGGTTCTAAAAACAGAACAACAGCAGATTAAAGGAAATGAAGGGGTAAGCGTCTCACCCATTACATCACCGACTACTTTGCTGGATGAATTCCACCTGAGGAACAATGCTTAAAACCATTTAAGATGATCAAGGTTTCAACTGTGTTGCCTCCCGCTTACAATGATGGGAGTTCAAATTCTGCTCTCTCACTGTATGTCTGTGTGTCTCCGTGGGGGGGGGGGGGGGGGGGGGGGGGGGGGGGGGGGGGGGGGGGGGGG
>JAODUD010000082.1:16088898-16128639 GCA_026784285.1 Stomatorhinus walkeri | reverse complement strand
CCCCCTCCTAATGCCCCGCACCCAAGGTCACAATCCCATGACGGCTATGATCTGGTGGAGCGGCATCACCGTCCAACAAACAAGCTGTCAACAGCAACTCTGTCAGATAGCAGATGAATAAACTGGTAGAGGTTGATAATGGATCAGCATTGTGGAACGCGTGTGTCACCCCCTCCCCCGAGGACCCACAGAAGGCGGGGCTCACTTGAAACTCGTCGTCCAGGGGTTCGCTGATCTCTAGGTCGAGGACCTCGTCCTGGTAGGCCTGCTCATCACCATACTCCAGCTGGTCCTCGGGCAGCTCCGAGCCGTCCGCCCCATAGGTGTCCACGTAGCCCTCATGCGTATATCCCTCCGCTGCCACATCTCCGCCCTCGTATCCTTCGACGCCCATGCCATCGGCGCCATCCCCCACATAGTCGGTCTCCTCCAGCGACTGCTCTTGGAGGTCAATGGTCACGTCCAAGCCGGCTGTGGCATTTAGGCTTATGACCATTGCTTGGCCACTGCACAGTGATTGGGAAAGATACAGTCCACACTAAACAAAACGGGCCTCATCCAGGGTTATTCCCTGGCCTGGTGCCCATTGCTTCTATGGAATCCCACAACCCGGCATAGGACCGGAAGTTATGGAGGATGGATGGAATAGAATAGAATGAATAGAAACACTACTTCAGAAGGAAGTACATGAAGTTTGCAGACTACAAGCCTTATCCAAATAACATCCACAAGGTCCATTACTTTCAAGCACAAAAATCACAAAGTGACAATCGAGGGATTTCCAGCAACACAGTCAAAATCTGGAACTTGAATTCTCTGTAAGGTAAGGCACAATAAATACTTATTTACTTACAATAAATATTTATCTACAATAGTGTACAACAAAAGAGAGTGAGTTTTAAAGCGCATTTCAGTTTGAGCATAAGCCAGAGTCATTTGGAGGTAAACAACATTTATAACAGACAGTGATTAATCTGTGAATAATGTTGTGTTTGGAATAAGGTAAAACATGCCATCTCTGTGTTTGAAAGAACTTTGAACTCTTGAGACAGCAGGTAAACAGGTGTTGAACAAAAACAGTTGTCACAATTGCAAACTGAATCTTGAAACGGTTACACTGTATGAATCATAAATTACAAAAGCAAACTAACTATAACAAATGTTTATAATTCAAACATTAAAGATCATACAAAATTATCACAAACGTCACCTCAGATTCGACGCAACCCAACCACAAAGAACCTTGTTTATGCAATTCCCCTCACAAATGTTCACTCGACACCTCCACATGTATGCATTTGGAGAAGTATTAACAGGCCTACAACTGATCATCCAGCCTCTCTTGGGAAAGTACGGGGTACCAGCCACCTCAGAGCAAGCCGATACACTGCTTGGTAACCGCTCATCGACTTCCTGACAGAGGTCACCTGTCCATTCCTGAGTTCTGCCAAAGGGCATAAAAGTATCGATTTAACAATTTTCCAGATCATTGTCGGATGTAGCGCCTTTAGCTTTTCAGACAAACTATCCCCCAAAAATCCCCCTGAAAGTGAAACCAGGGATTCTCATCTCTGAATGAAACCAACCGGAGCAGAATTTGATCAAATATTAAGACTAACTCTTAAAAGACGTTTTCCTTTAAATTATTTAACAAGCATTTTGCTGCCTGCTGACCTTCTGTGAAGGGATTTCATCTAAGTATCAGAAATTAATTTTTACATCATTTTTTTCACATCAGACCTATGCATGAGAAAAAAGAACTAAAAAAATTTGTACAACATATAATTAGATGTTTGTTATGAGGGGAATTCAAGTAACACAATGAAACATTTATGTTAGGCCCAAAAGGCTTTGTAGACCGGCGAGTATTCAGGTAAATTTAGAACTAAAATAAAATTCCACACCCAACCCTCTATAAATAAATACGGACAAGCGACCCGCACCTGAATGAGAATCAGTCATATAGCCAAAATTAAAGACAAAAGTTAATTCATAAATATTTTCCACACATCTTCAATAACCACTTGCAAACAGGCCAGTCATTCTATGGAACCTCTTTGAAAGCACACAACACAAGGTTAAAGCATCTACATGGTTAACTGGAATCTGGAGTCTAGAAATCTGATGGTTTTAAACAGATTTTAAACAATTTCACTTTTCACAAAAATGAACCCATTGAAGATCAAAAGGACTGACACCAAATATCTAGGGTACCAGCATCCCAAACACAAATACTGTCAAATCTGATGGTACAAGTTATTAAGACAAACACTAAGCTTTAGACAAACATACGGAAATAAAACTAACAGACTTCTCCAACCAGATAAAGTCATCCACCACACACTGTCTAAAGCAGTGTTTCCAAACCCAGTCCTCAGGGAACCCTGTACAGTCCACGTTTTTGCTTCATCTCCGCTCCCAGCGTACCTGTACCATGTAACCAGTGTTACTGATTGGCTGGGAGCTAGGAGTGAGCAAAATAGTGGACTGTGTGGGGTTCCCCAAGGACTGGGTTGGGAAACACCAGTCTAAAGTGAACAGAAGAGACCAACAGTCTGGTGATGAGATGCCATGTATATTCAGTAATGCAGTTTGGTTATAGGCCAGTACTCCGCTAAACACCCCACTTCATGTACACTTTAACTACACTGCTGCATCACTTGAAAACTCTCTAGAAGAAATTATTAGCATGCTTTCTTAAAACACTCAACAGAGAGGACTAAGAGACAGGATTAGTTTAGTTGCTTGCTAAAAATACATGAGATTGCTAAAATTTTCTATTACAGCTGCTAAGAATAAAAGCAATGGGGCTCAAAACCAATTAAAAATAATATTCCATTTTGGAATATGTGGAATGCATGACAGTTAATCCCCAAGCCCTGCTAAGCTAGCGTCCTGCCAGCACCAGCATATTAAATGTCAGCCACACAATGGGAATGAGCATTTTCCTGCTTTAACCGCACAGATGAGGAGAACAACATTTCACCGGAGTGATAATTCCATCGTGGGTTGAAAGCAGGTATTTGGGTTTTCTGTTAGGACCGTGACGCGACCCGGCCGAAAAGCTACAGAACGATGCACGAAAAATATCAACCTTTCGGGTGTGGGTGACCTTTAACGGCAGGATGCGGGCCGACAGCGTCGCCTTACCTCATGTTCTGGTCTTCTTCATCACTCTGCAAAAGGTCATCGTTTAGCTCTTCATCGGACCCTTCTGAAGGATTCTGGGAAGAGGGATCACAGAGATGGCGTTCATGGCACAGCCGGAGGACACCGCAGCCCCAGAGGGCAACACACACACGATGTGCAAGAAAACAGAGGGAAAAAAACTCTGGTAACCTTCCCTTTGTCTAAAGCCTAAACTACTAGACTGGAATAAAGAAAAAGGACATTTTACCATCAAGTTCCGGAGAAGTACTGTGCGCCATATGCAGTATAAACGGTATACAATATAAATTTGGCCAACGGGAGAGATTTTGATTATTCCACCCTACTGCAGAAATGTCCACTCCTCACCAACAAAAATCACGCACTCAAATTGCATCAAATAATATACAACTTATTATACAATTTATATGAAAATTATTTATATGATTATTGCTGCACCTGGCAACAAAGTCCTGCGCAGGTCTAATTTTGACAAACTGCACCTGCCCATACAGTCATACATAAACCCGTATGCGAATAGTTATCTGACTGAAATAAAATAAAATTCCACACCCAACCCTCTATAAATAAATACGGATGGAGAATCAGTCATATAGCCAAAATTAAAGACAAAAGTTTATTGCCACAACAAACGACCAGTGACATATGCAACATCAGTTGAAATGGCATAGCCAAACGTAAATGTTGCTTAATAGCCTAATAAAACAAATGGTAGTAGTCTACCTCCAAATTCAAATAATGTTTGATATTGCCATGACCACACATAGCCTTACCAGCTTACAATCAAATGTGTTAAAACTAAAATTATATAATGTTCATTAGGCTACCCTGCACGATGTTAGGTCTTATAGGCTACCTACGTGCACTGTCCATTTTCCTTTGATTACCCGATTGGAATTCCTATGCGAAGACGAAGACCAGCGTTTTGGCGTGGTGCTTTAGCTCCTGAATGACATATCCAGCGCATGAGAAATCTCGCTCACTTGTGGCGCTGGATGCCGGGATGGCGAGAGTAGATCTCACAATATGAGCAATATTGGGAAACAAACGCTCATGCTCTCTCCACCAAGACAAGATGTCAAAAGAGTTGTTTTCGTTATCTGAGATAACTCCCACACTTGGTTTTAGTGGAAGTATTGGCCACAACTTTAAACTCTACACTTGCTAGTTTTCTTTTGAACTCCTCAGAATCCATTTCAAACAACTGCAGGTGATCGCGCGCGCTTTTTGAAAGGAAAAGTGAGAGAGATTTCCGGGAATGTGCTTGTAGGCATAAACTGATATGGATTTTACGTTTTATTATCTTGAATGCAGGGATTTTGTCACTAATATATAGCCCTAGGGTTTTTTTTGTTGCCACATGATGTTTTGAAAACCGTAATTTAGACCCATGCTCTCCTGCGTCCTATCCAAACTCGTATCCGACAAAGAATAATATTTTTCACCAGTTTCATCAAAATTTGTGGGTCACAAACCCATGCAGGACTCTGCCTGCAGGACCTTTATGGGAGAGATGGTCATTCGAATACAGATGCAGTTATGACACGAGTCTAATTGTATTAGTTTTGTAGCTTTTGCTTTCTGCTTACCTACAGTTTACAAAACCAACCTGTTTTTAATATAACCATCCCTGACACGCTTTTGAACTGTGTGCCGTTTGATAAGAATGGGGCAGGGTGGAAGGCGATAAACCCTGTTGCGATGTATATTGCAAAAGACATGGTGCCCATACATACTGTGGAAACAGGTGAAAAATAGGAAATTAAGCAACATTTACGTTTGGCTATGCCTTTTCAACTGAAGTTGTACAAGTCACTGGTCGTATGTTGTGGCAATAAACTTTTGTCTTTAATTTTTAAACTGACTGATTTTCATTCGGGTGTGGTTGGTGTCGGTATTTATAGCGGATCGGGTGCGGAATTTTATTTCTGTCGGATAACGATTCGGATACGGGTTTAAGTATGACGGGACTGGCAGGTGCGGTTTCTCAAAATCAGACACGTGCAGGATTCTGCTGCTAGGTGCAGCAATAATAATATAAACAATTTTCATATAAATCATGTATTTGACGCGAGTTCATTGTGTCATTTTTGCGGGCGAAGAGCGGAAATTTCTGCGGTAGGGCGGTAAAATCAAAATCTCTCCCATTGGCCAAATTTATATTGTATATCGTTTATACCACCCAGTACTAGCTCTGATCATGTGTTTATTTGCAGTGGTTCGATTTCCTGATGATGGGTACCTGATGCAAACGATTTCAGTGTGTTCTAGATTAGTGTTTCTCAAATTAGTCCTAAGGACCCCCAGAGTCTTCACGTTTAGGGCAAAAAAATGGACTGTCTAGGAGGGAGCAAGAAAGGCTGCCGGTTCAAATCTAAGAGACGAAAGAATGACATCACCATCAGGCCCCTGATCAAGGCCCTTAACCGCCAACCGCTCCAGGGAATGTCTGACCCTGAATTCTCAGTCATAATCCAATTCAACAGAAGAGCCTGATAAATGTAAATTTAAGGCTTAAATTGGTGAAAAAGGCGTGCAGTATTGATCACTTTTGAGGCCTGTCCTACAGTCATCGCAATCACTTCAAATAGCCAAGGAATCGCTATGTGGAACACAAATGGCATATTGTCTTCCAAAACACATTAACGTAATGCTAGATAAACATGTTATCTCCCAGCCCCTACTTATGAAGCACAGAAGAAATGTGCAGCAGGAAAGTGGAAGATACATTTGCATTCACAGTTATTTTTTGAATGCTTTTATACAAAGCCGCGTACAATTGAGAAAGCAGGGTCATATGGCCCCTGGGCAACAGGATGTGAACTGCTGACATTCTGATTAGAGATGCTCTGATTTGGGTTTTTGAGGCCAGTCCACCACTTGGTTCTTGGTGACAGGCCTATGTTCTTCCAAGAAACTGAGATATTTCTGTAAAAATATAAAAATCTCTGCATTTACTGAAGAAAGTCTATTACGCTTTTCAACCAAAATTTGTGCAGCTGTTCTGAACAACCACACACTCTCCACATACAGAGAACAAAGGGCGCTTTTCCTCTGCACCAGGGATGGCACTTTCAGTACTTGCCCTTTTTCATTCAATTCCAGTCAAATACCAGTACCAAAAAGTACCAAACCAGTTGGAATACTTCTTTGGTACTTCTGCACCTTGAGGTGAGATTTGCACTGTTGACTTGTTATACAAATAGCCTGCCTCCGAAACAAAATACAAAAGCCTTGAAATGACTTGCACAGAACTTACACAGAAGACAATGATGAAGAAAAATAAAGTGATATATGTAATATTAATGAATGTATGTGTGGACAAAACAAGAGACCCAAACTTTAACTGCAATCCCCTGAAAAAAACCAGGAGGTCTGGATGGCATGATAAGAAACAGATTACATATGATACTAGAGCTACACGATATTGCACAAAATTCTAATATCACAATGTGATTTGGTGTAACAAATATCGGGATATTTATAAAGCAAAAAAAGGAGTATATAATACATTGCTCACAAACCTGTATAGGAGAGATTTAAACAATAAGTATGAAAATGATTATGATTGGCTCGGAAAGAGCATGCAGCGTTCATGCAAAAGCAACAGAGGTAAACTTTTAACTGATTTTTTTAAACACATACAAGATAACCTTCAAAAGGAACAATCATTAAAATTACAATGCTAACAAAGTCTTGTTTCCTATGAAAAAGTAAAAATGTTTTAGGGAAACCTAAACTCCCACATTATTACGCTTGGATAGTATGAAGTCATGAAAATCTCAATCTAGTTAGTGTGATCCTTAAGATTGAGAATTGTACATGCATAACGTCACATCACCCAGCCCTATAATTTACTATAACAATTTTTCAAATTCGGTAAGAAATACTCTGCCTCGCATTGTGATGTCATTCAGTGGCTATACCAGTTTATATGCCCATGGGAAACCAACACCCTGAAGTAACACACTTTTCCAAAGTACCAAAGGAATGGCACCTAGTGCAGTGGAAAAGCGTCCAAAGGCACTTGGGCTCTTATATTTCTAGTACTCCTCTCAGTGAAGGCACAAATGTCAAATGAGGTTCTTGGTATAGAATTCATTAACGGATGATGCTCCACAACCAACTTCAGTTGCACATTCGATGCAAATTGCAAATTCTTCATCTTTAATAAATATCTGGCAAAACTGCCAGACTGGAGCTGACACAGTACCATTCCCGTGTCTGAAACTACATGCACATAATCGTCAATGCACATATATTACGTTATCAGCAAAGTAGACATTTGCGATCAGTCAAATTAAAAGTTGCCGATCGGGTTAGACTGAATGCTGGCTGATTTAAAATCAGCTGCTGATTGATCGAATTGTCTCCAAACCTAATATCAGGGCAGAGTGAAGCCACTCCTGCCAAAAATGACTCTAGCCTAGCAGGATACTTATTATATCTGAAATCCAGCTCACGCCCGTTACAGCGTTCCCCTGATCATCATCACTTTTTGGGAAGGGCTGAAGCGTCACCTGGTCCATCTGCATTTCATCACAAACAGAAAGACATGGGAGACGAACAGCACCAGGCATTCGATGAAAAAAATGCACTAGTGGGACAGGGAATGTGTTATTAAGCTTGACAGCGATTCTGTCGCTTTTCAGCCCCTGTACAGTTGCACTTAAAGCATTTTTAAGACCAGTCTCAAAACAGGACAAATAAACCGAACGCACGTCTAAAGTTTAATGACATGTAATGGCTACACCTCCAGAGTGCAGGTGTTTTAAGTTCTGTCATGACACATCCACCCCTTCCTTGCCTGTGGCCAATAAGCTTACCTTCCGAGACGTCAGCCAGTCCTCCTCAAGCAATTCTCCTTCCAGGTCACTTTTGGGCGGGAGGGAGAAAACACAAACTTCTTCAGATCTTTTCATGTTTATGAATATATTGGCATAATGACTGGTACAAAGAACACAGTATTCTCTACAAGAATCAGCGCCATAAAATTACAAACAATTTAGAGGGAGACAATTTATGTTTATCGTATAGAAATGGTTAGGGTGGGTGTTAGATAAGTTTGTGATTTGACTAGATACTGGAAATTCAAGTCAGATGCTTCATCATCTGAATGATAAAAAGACATCGATGTGTAGTCCTAGGTCCCACAGACTACAGTCGTCCGCATGGGTGTCACCTTAGAAACTAAGACAACGCGGTGATTACCTGTCAAAATCTTCATCTCCCCTTCTCCTTCGTGATCTCTCAGCTCCTGGCTTGTCGTACTCGTCGAAGTCGTCATCTGAGGGGGGGACAGGGAGGCCACGCGATCACAATGGCACATTTCAGCCAAATTCGGGAAACAATGCACGGCCTTTCAAACCAGCTTATAATACACGGGAAAAGGAGCCGGCCTGGCGCCACAGCATGTTGCATCAATAAATGTGACCATCCGAGACAATGCCCGGTGCTGCATGTCCACGGCACTTAATTTACGAGCGAGTACATCTCCAGCATATATAAGGAGGCAATCTGCAGCTGTATGTACGGATACTGTGACGAAAACCACCGCCTGTTTTATTCAGCCCCCGGATTACTACCATATCAACACCTAGCTACAATAACAATACTAAATTTGTGAGATAATTTGGGGTTTTTACTCGATTCTCGCCAGATAACCGTGCAACGCTGTTTACTGTAATCGAAAGAGGGCCTTGGAGTAAATAAGCTGCTACACGCACTGCTAGTTAAACCCAGCGGAAAGTCGGACGCGATGGCGACCCTCTGACATTTTAATTTTTCGCTCTTTCTGGACAACCTCCTGGACCCTGGAGACGTTTAAGGGTCTTTTAGCCACGTAAAATACCTAATTTCAGTGACCCCCCCCCCCAAACGGACGGCACGGGCTACACAGCTCGGCTACGGGGTTGCTCGGTCAGGCCTCGTTTTGTTTAAAGCCTCCAGATCGTCCGTTGCGATTAAATCTGTACTGCGGAGAGGCGACCTCATACCCCGGGCGTTGGCGGCCATGTCGGGCGGCTTCAAGGCGCTGCGCGGAGCTCCTTAACCGGCTGCGGAGTGCATTGAACAAGTTGGTTGATTTAGTGTAGGATACGGTTTTCGGTGTACCCCGTAGCCAATCTGCGCTTTCTCAACATTATCGCAATATGGCGGACGGCTGTCGCCGCAGTGCATTTTGGGACACGGGAGGGTTCGCGGTGCTGAGCGTGCGCACTAAACGGTCATTCCTTTAAAGCGTTGGCACTCGTCTGGTGAATTATAACGGTTCTCCCTCGCTATAATTTCTGTGGTGAATCATAGAGATGTGAAAACGTATACATATAACGTTTAGTTACCGCACTGTTACTTTAATTTTTAGGCAAAATAAAAAACCTTGTCTTTATTTTCTTAAATCCGTTGCTTTTGTTCCATGTCCAGGTTTTGGCAAAATAAAACAACTTTATTTAGAAATGAATTGTATGCGGAACATTTGTATTATTATAGGTATCAAAGCTTTAGGTATAAATATAAATAACACATGGTTATTTCAAATCTGTTACATTTTAGCACTTAGGCCTATTTATAAAGACAGGCAAGGTATTGTTTGTGAAGTTGTGTAAACGGCGATTTCCCCCTCCCCCCTTCCTTTTACTTCAAGCCAAAGACCGCTGGTCTTGTCTTCCAAACAAATTTAAGCGATAAATAACGTTTAATCATTTTTAGTCATAGAATTCAACCCCACCTGGCTTGAAAATACTAACAGTCAGGTTTTCACACTCATAAGGAAAATGGTGGGCAGGTTTTAACTACACTGGAGGTATCACTGTGACTACCATTTGTATAAAAGGTAAATGTTGGGGGAATCGTTTCCTGGCAATTATGCACTCATAAACGAAATATAGCGGCCAGTATGTTATATTATTCCTTTGTACTGTATGTATCAGGTTAGTATGTATTACATAGGGCTATAGTTCTATCACAATATATTAATTTAGTAGACCAATAGGACAATTCAAGATCTAATACATACTGGAACATATTTATTGCCATTTTCAAACCCTTTCCACAGTTAATATAGTCTCCTAAAGGGGATGGAAAAATGTCATTGTCTTACCAGAATCACACCGTCTTCTGTGGAACTACCTCGAGCTTAGTGTAGCTGCCTTTGAGTTTGAGACCATAGTTTGTGGTTTTCCAAGTAATTACATATCAAGCCTTGTGTTTTTTTTTTACTGTGATTATGCAGGTCTTAAAAACTGCACTGAGGAAAAATATCTGTCACTGCATTGGCATCTCTCTCCCTGTGAAGTATTCCCCTGGCATCTAAGCGGAACAATGGCGGTCCTGTCCTGTACTGTCCCGAGATAATAATAAGACACTTATGAGAACAGGTTGAGGCTTGAGTTCTTCACCACAATCCACTGGAGAGATGTACAGAGCAGGCAGTGAAGGAGCTCCAGTGTTATCTCTGTCTATGGCTGGCCCCTTATTATACTTGTGTACAGTTTCACTTCTCTTTTAATCTCCTGTCTAGCCAGAATCATAAATATTTTTAGTTTCACTTCCTTATCCTTTGTTGTGATTATTGTCATAAACATGCTTTTGATGCAAGGTAAATATAGGAAATAATATAATTAAAATGGAACACCAGAAAGCAACTGGGAAAATTCGCTTTCTGGAAAAATCATCTCAATGACTTGAATGCCAACTTGATACCATTCTAAATACACGAATGCCCCTTTTATACAATATAGAAGAGTCAATAAAGTATTACTAAACACATATATTAACTTCAAAGTTTAACTGTCCCATTTTTACGTTACTAGCCCTATAGGATATAGCATAATCTTAATCACCTATCATGAACTAATTCTCTATAGTTTCAAATACATCAAATACATGGCTTCAATATAATTTTGCAAACAAGCCACACTTCCTCACAGATAACTTCTTCTTTTGCAACTTTATGTCCTTAGATCTTTCCCAACTCACTAATTTTACACAATCGGCCATGTATATATCATACACAGCCCCAACTTACATGGAGCTGGTGGTACATGAAGCAAAGGGGTGGATTCATTATCCTTGGAATCGGGTACTCAGAATCAATTCCCTATTATCTTTTCATGTGCAGTGTTCAAGGACCTCCCTTTTGTAGCATTCTTGTAGCTTACAATTTCAAATTCAAGTACAAATAATGGAAATGTAAATTCGTTATCACATAGCACGGGCACTCGACTCAATAAATATTATTGTTCATCCAGCTTCTGTTTATAATTTGGGGCAATTTTAGATGGTTATATTATAAAGAAACACTTTATTTTCAGTTTTCCTTCAGACAATCATATTCTCCTTTTAGGAACCTGCAGATCCAATAGCTCCAGAATGCTGCCACAGATCTGAAGCCTTTATCAGACCTTTCTGTTGCCAGGTTACAAGGTCATCCTGCCTAGCAACTTCTTAGCAACTGCAGTCCTCCGAGTTGACAGAGACTTGCCCTTGAATAGACACCGGGCGGCCCTTGAAAATTTCCCCCCTTCACAGTCGGCACCATCAAGAAGGCAAGGTGTGCATTGTAGTGAAGACAAGATTCATTTGTAGGCCAACAGGTCAGGCTTTATGAAGTGGACAGGGAATCGACTGGTCATGTCTGAGGAAGCGGCATCTAAAAATAGACACAACAAAGAAACTTTCCTCTTGTGCATCCGGAGCCCAGACTGTCATTGTTCACAGCAGGGTCAAACACAGCTTTGAATGCTCTTGAAAAGGGCAAAAACCCAGCAAAATGATTGCAAGCTGAATCATAGATAATATATACACAATTAAGGAAAGAGCAGGAGAAAACTGGTATTTATGCTACACATGCCATGGATATTAATTGACTGGTAGAATTTAGATTGATGTAGCTCTTTCTTTATGCAAGTCAGTCAATAGCAATTAGGAGCAATTTGTGGGTTCCTGTTTTGAAATGAATATAGAGAATAAGCCTAAACAATGACTGGTCTGTGTTACGGCAGCATATTGGATGTTTCAGCAAATTTTAATTACATTTAGGGTGTAGGCTTAGCATAGCCTTAATTAAACTTTAATTAGCTATAGTTACTGTTCTGACGTTCCTTCTCGTACATTGACAGTATTTGTTTCCTGGCTGACAGCAGAAATTACACATTTTTTCATAAATCTTGGTCTCAGTTTATTGATCCACAAAATAAATAAGATATGTTTTTCATGGAGTTAATCACAAAAATGATAAATAACTAAACATCACATTCAATGCCTCCAGCCGTTATTCTAGATCTACTATTAGAAAAGCAACTGGGATGTCTAAGTCTGATGTTCACCTCTCAGTGTATCTTAAACCCCTATATATAAAGGGTTTGCAAAGTGACACGTCCGTCCCTCCGGGGATTAATATTCTCACCGTCTAGCCATAGGCTGAAGCCGTCGTGTGCAGGAGAGGCAGAACCGCTTAATTTACAGGTGTTAGAGAAATCATACTTATTTTTCGACTTTATCCCGGATTATGCGGATTGATACGCGAACGCATCTTTTTTCTAAAGAAAAACCGCCGAGTGTAGGAGCATCTAATGACAAGCGGCGGGGCCGCTTTTAAATACTATTCATTCCACTTTGAAAGAGGGCATGGGAGGGAAATGAGAAGGATTAGGAAACCCTTATAACACATATTCCATTTTATTTTTTGTAATGCTATTATTAATGGAAATCCCATAAAGTCTTAAGTAATATCACGATAGACAAAGGTGGGAGGGGTCATATTTTAATCAGAACAAAACCCAAAAGCGGAAACCGTAAGATTATACCGAGATCAACTGTTACAACGACACAATGAAGCAACGGCAGCACAAACGCGCGCGTGTTGCGTTTCAGTTTCAAAATCCAAGACGGTTTAGCTGACATGCGTGTAGAAAACTAGTGCATTTACAAATAGACGCTAAGAGTAAGAACAATGTTGAATTCCACACGGGGGGTTGTGAAACGTCACGTACAGCGGGGAAAATAAGCATTGAACGCGTAAACATTTTTCTCAGTAAATATATTTCTTATGGGGCTATTGGCATGAAATTTACACCAGACGCCGGCAACAACCCAAGTAATCCACAAATACAGAAAAAAGCAGAAGCATGGAATGGAAAGAAACCAGCTGAAATCTGGCAATATTTATAAAGAAATCCTGCCCCCTTTCAGTGCAAAGAAATATCAGCGGGTTTAGTCATAATTGATGGTCTATAAAAAGGTAATGAAACTCAACCGTCATGGCCGCTATGCATGCTCCTTGCCCAGGACTTAACTGCTGAAGAAAAGGCATGTTGAATCTTGTTTAAGGTTTGCTGCACAGCGTTTGGACAAGCCAATGAAATACTGAGAGATCAAGTCTGATCAGATGAGACCAAAATTGAACTCTCATAGCACACACCATGTTTGGAAGAGAAAAGGCACCATAAAAACACCAGACCAACAGTGACGTTTGGGGGTGGGAACATCACGGTCCGGGGCTGCTTTTCAGCATGTGGCACTGGCAAACTTCATATAATTGAAGGAAGGATGAATGGAGAAATTTACTGAGACATTCTTGATAAGAATCTGCTGCCATTTACCAGGGCACTGAGGATGAAACGAGGGTGGAGATTTCAGCAAGACAATGATCCCAAACGCACAGCCAAGGAAACTCTCCCTTGGTCTCAGAGAAAGAAAATAAAGCTGCTAGAATGGCCCAGTCAGTCACCCGACTTGAATCCAATTGAAAATCTATGGATAGAACTGAAGATCAGCGTTCATATAGGAGAGGCCCACGGAACCTTCAAGATTGGGAGACAGTTTGTGTGGAAGAATGGGCCAAAAAAACATCTGAGCAATGCATGCGTCTTGAAGATATCATTACCAACAAAAGCTTTTCTACCAAGTATAAAATAGATTTCAGTAAGCATGTTCAATACTCATTCCCTGTGTCATTTCACTTTATTATACATAACTTAATTTATGGACTTATTTGTTTTGATGTCTTTGTATTTGTATTTTACTTGGGCTGTTACTGACATCTGGTGTAAATTTCCTGTCAATAGCCCCATTGGAAATATATTTACTGAGAAAAATGCTGACGCATTCCATACTTATTTTCCCCGCTGTATATGGGGAAATAATCAAGCCCACTACCAAGGTGGTGTTACTCCCTGAGCCATCATACCAAAACACCTACATTATAGTTATTGTTGAGTGAAGAATGAGGGCCAGGTTGTGCCTGCTGTCAGATGGATGGCCTGTGTCAGGTGTACACTTCCACACTGCCTCTATAATAAGTGTCCAAACGCCATGGCCACCCACCGCACTGACATTCCCCCCACACAGTCGCAGGTACCTACATGCGCACTAACACTCTGATTAATCCCACACCGTAGAACTTTGCACTTCCCTGGCCCCCATAACTTTAGCACCACTCTAGCAGTGCATTTGCCCCCTATTGGCCACAAACAGTCACTGCACCGACTTTTTAGGTGGGGCGCCAGAAACCTGTCCCTGTGTATAACACCGGTTCCCTCTTTGGTTCACTTGAGTCATCCTGAGTCCTTGGGAGATTGTCCAGGCAGTCAATGATGCAGTGCAGTGCTTCTTACATCCACGATAAGCTTCTGACTGATGATGTTTTGACTTTGGCTTGACTAGCTGTACCTGTGAGCACTCTGCCCTGTTGTCTTGTACTGTGCCCCCTCCCCAGTCCACCGCTGATCTGTGCTCACATTGCCTTTTAATGGTTCAAGCCCGAGCACGCTATTGTCATCACAGTGCGTGTTTTTCGTTTTGAAGAAAACATAGGAAGGAAAGTGCTGTCACACAGGAATGAAAATCATAATCAAAGTCCTTATTTTGTGGCTCTTTTGGATTGGATTTGGGCATGATGACACATGTAAATGTATCTATTATGCAAGGCAGTGATTTTTATTTATTCGTGCTGCGTGTATAATAAGAAGTTCTATTTTTTACCAAATACTTTTTCTGTTTTGCATCCATTTGTTACTGGATATTCTCGACAGCCCAGATTTCTGGCAAACACTAGAGGAAGAGGCCCGACAGTCAAAGCTGTATCACATCTTTCTCACATTTTTGCATCCCTAAAGTCCTATTTGGATGGGAGCAGTTTTACATAGAGAGGTGAAATGAAATGATCCTTGTCATTTTCATTAATACAAATATGAATATAAGTACATTGGAATGCTTCTCTTTGCCTGTGCTATCTCTCTCACCATGGGACACAGACACATATACAGGGGAGCGCACGCATGGGGTAACAGCACAGGTTCGACCATGCAGCATCCCGGAAGCTCGGGGCTAAGGGCCTTGAAACCATTCTAAATACACGAATGCCCCTTTTATACAATCTTCTGCTGAGGATGCAGCTCAAACCAACAACCTTCTGGGCACACTGAGCTACTTTAAGTGGATAGTTTGTAAAGTGAGTGTCTGGCTGATTTAGGCGGGACAAGAAATGTGTGTGTTTTCCCCAAATTACGAAAGATAATGAGGATACGACAAATTCCATCAGGCAATGTCAGAGTTAGCATGTTTAGGCAGCAAATGACAGAAGAATTTTCATTTGTCCCTTTACATGCTACTCCAGCATGAAAAAATCAATTCCCCCCCCCCCCCCCCAACCATATAGTCACTTATAAGTGAAATCCTTAATGCAGAAAAAGGCAGTAGGTGTCGGTTGCCAGATGTTTATGTATACCCAATTCAAATTCCATGTTTAGTTTATAAATGCTGTTTCCACTTCACAATAAAGAAGCCTGTCTTTACAGGTAAGACATTATTACTGAGATGACAATTCAGACTAAACTACTATTTACCGAAAGACGTCCCTGTTCGGTGAACTTACAGAAGGGAATTTGCCTCTGATTTTTTACTGTGAAGGCATGTAACAATTGCAGATATGGCAGATTCAGACTGGATTAAAATTACAGACCTCATTGTTAATTCCTTCAATTACAAATCCCCAGCTCAAACTGATTCTGTCCAAATAGGGCCTAAATCACTTCGTCTTCAAGTTCGAGAAGAAGGAGCTCTGAAAACTCACACTGAGTGCTGCTGTTCGTAGGTGTCAAAGCCTGTGTGGCAAGACTTCTGAGGTGCTGGGAACCGTGCGACGCCGAGGCGGCAATGAGTTAAAGTCCTCCAAGTGCTGCAGATTCAGCAAGCATGACAGCGCTGAAGTGTAACCTTTGGGCTTGACAAACATCAACATTAAAAATATATATATGGGTGAGCAGTAAAACGCTAGCTTGTTAAGATGGCTCATTAAGTGGCCTGTTCAGAAGGAAGGCTGCATCCCCACAGCTCGACAGGATCGATGCCTGAAAGCTCGGGTGATAAAAAAGGATCAGCTAGGAGAGTTTTTAATCCAAGAAAGTATACAGGGACACCTTTGGAAAGAAGACAGCTAGCAAAATCCCAGGGCTACTGACAGTCAGAACCTGATGTTGGGCTGGGCATTTCTGTGTTTGTTTTAAAAAATAGATTTTTTTTCTCAGTCACTGTTACTCCACAAAGAAAAGATATATATGTTGGGTGGTGAACCGCCATGAATACTGAGGGACTTGATGTTGTGAAGATGTATTTTTACCTCTGACGTAGCTCGCCTGGGAAATTTGAAATCATGCTTGACTTATTCTTTCCAGGGTTGAAATTAAAATCCTAGCTGGGGCTGATAATGTCTCTTTTATTTTAGGAATGGGAAGGATGAGCAGATGTAGGCAAAGAGAAGAAGAGTGATCACAGGGGCTGCTTCTGGTTCATCATCCAACAATGGTGGTAACTTTGAGTCGTGGAGTAAATCTGGCAGTGATGTGTACTGTGGCCGAGCAGGAGAGGCTGCGCCATTTAAGATTTTTTTAAATCAACAGTTACATTATTAAAGTTGAGTCGATGTTGACTAAATGCTGATCACATCATTAGACACTTTCACATTGAAGTTCCAGAACCTGCTCCTGGTTCATTGACCCTGGGTTAACTGGTAACTTTTGTAGCTTTTGGCCACTTTTGTTCGTACAAAAACAACAGGAACTGGGAATATGGTGCTAAATCAGGGCCAATAGTTTTGTTAATTTAATTGGCACTGATTCGGTGTATGGGCGTGGCATCAACAGAGAGGGGTGTAGCATCAACTGAGATGGGCGTGGCATCAACAGAGAGGGGTGTAGCATCAACTGAGATGGGCGTGGCATCAACAGAGAGGGGTGTAGCATCAACTGAGATGGGCATGGCATCAGTGGAGATGGGTGTGGCATCAACTGAGAGGGGCGTGGGATCGATTTAGAGGGACGTGGCATCAGCTGAGATGCAGTACATCAAAAATTGGAGTGGCAGTACTATGTGTTTATGTTCTAAGTACTAAGTGTAGTTAGGAACTGTTTTGTTAAGAATGAGCAGCCGGAGGAACTGCATATTTTCAGAGGCATGAGAGAAAATATTGTGTCCCTCTGTGTACGGCATCTTCAAAATTTAATGCCAATTTAAGTGTCTAAGAAAGAAGCATCTTGTACCAAGTACAATGAAACTCTAACTTTAATTAATCTTGAGATACGTTGAGCTGCAAATCATCCAACAGGTGGATACTTTGCAGCCCAATGTACACCAAGATTCATTGCACAGACCTTCAAGGGACACAGCCAGCAAAGGCTATGGCTGTGTCCGAATTCAGGGTTCTGCATCCTTTGAAGGATGTGGTCTACTAAGGCGTAGCCTTTTGTAGGCTGTGTACTTCGAAGGTCGAACAGAAAGCATTGTCAAATGGGACAGTCTGGCTTACGGATAACTTCCTATGTGCATCAGCAGCTTTTCCTGCCTTTACCCTTGAGTCACAAAGCGCCACTCCTATCACCTAGCTGAGACACACCCAGATCCCTCTGTGCAATAAATCTTGACATATGTTGGGCTGCAAAAGATCCATAGGGTGCATTCTTGGCTACCCAGCAAAAGAAGGATGCATTTGAAGGGACCTTCAAAATGGGACAGCCTTATCACACTGCTTGGTCTTCAAATTCAGCCTAGGAAGGACGCAGTCCCCGAATTCGGACACAGCTGATTCATAGACCGTGTCCTTTGAAGGATGAAGCCCCTGAATTAGGACACAGCCGCTATCGTAAGGCGCTTTCTCACCTAAGTTCAGGAGCCTAGTTCCTGGGCCATCTTGATAGGAACTTTTGCAGCTCTTGGCCACTTTTGTGTAGTACTTTCCCACCATACAACAGGAACTGTGACCTATATGTTAAACAAATACATAATTTCATGTGAAACTACTCAGCTACCCCAGAACAATGCCGGATAAACACGTAATTTAGTTAATTATTTGTTAGTTATTGGGGGGATCGATCACTATCAAAACAGCTTTTTATTCATATTTTATTTATATAACCCACAATCAGTTTATAATTCATGATTAAATCTGGACAGCTGATCAATCTTTCCTTTTCAACAGAATGAATATAACGTTATTCCACTAATAAGTGCCGGCAACCGCCAGCACCGATGATTTTAGACAAAAGGATATCAGATATCAATCAAATTTTTCCAAGGCAGAAATTATGGACATGCAAGTAAAAACATATTCATTTATTTAGTAATTCTACCTGCTCAGTTTTAGTTCCACTACTTCTATCTCTTTTCCCTGCATTTCTGCATAACTGGTATTTTCTGACGCATCCATGTTATGAGTGTCATAATCACGTAATCAGTCAACACCTTGAAGTGTCACTGGAGAACAGTAAAGGCAACTTACTGACTAGTCTGTGCAACCTATACCATGCAGGACAATTTTTACAATACAAAAGGTGTTTTCTAAGCAAAAGGACAACTAGTAAACTAGAGCAGTTACCCAATGCGATATCTCAACCAATGAACTAGGGCTGTTACCCAATGTACAATTTCATTTGCTTTCATCTCTTACTCTGTCTGAGTACTGGCCAGTGAGGCCACACCCCCACGCTTCCATGCAACAATGTCATTGGTCCTTACATAGACGCAGCTTATTAGAAGACAGTATTGCTCAAAATTCCTAGCACTACAAATATGGAAAAAATGCAGCTAAATGACTCTGTTCCACTTTCCCTTGCAAAAATAATACCTGTGCTGAATACTTCCCCAGGGACCATATATTTGGTGCATTGAGGCTTTCATTAGATAATGCTGACTGCTTAGTTTGTGCTGAATGTCCTTGCAAACGTGTACATGAATATGCCAATATACCAATTTCAGAACGTTATATAAACCTTTGTGTTCATATTGTATAAGATTAGCATACCTAATAAGGCCTTGGTGGTCATGGGATCAGCTTACATTGGTGGAACACTGTCACATGGTCACGGACTGTTCTGGAAGTCCTATTCTAAATACAGGATTAATCAGTGTGGGTTCAGGAGCTCGTTTATTCTGATAAAACTTGCGTACAGAAATGGTGGACATAATGCGATCCCCCCAGCGGTCAGCAAAATTTATGAAAGGAGGCTGCCCAGTCCCCCCACCCCGACGTACTGTGGCTTTGTGTGGCTGATGGAATTTGGACCACATTGACTTGGCCAATAAATTGGTACCTCCATGATTGTGGGATGATGTGCATAAGATTATATGTCTTGCTTTGGACTGGCCTGTAATCCTGGGTGACCTCTACCTTATAGGCTATGTGCCCTGAAATAAGTGATTAGGAAAGGGTAGGTGGGTGGATGGGTGGATGGATGGATGGATGGATGGATGGATGGAGTGTTTGGGTGATTCTGTGGTGTTTCATGACACTGAACTCCCAGAACGGATTTATCAGAGAGTTAACAAAGAGAACAAGTATCATAGCTGAAAGAAACCTGTGGTAACACTTTACTTAAAGTTATTATAATGTTTTATAATGCAATCATAAAGTATTATAAACATGAGTATGACTATTTATAAAAAGGAATAACACATTATTTCCATGTTTATTATAGGTGCCTTCACCTATAGATACCTTCATACTGCATTATAATAATCAGTATAAGAATTATGGAATAATACTGCCTTATGACGGTATTTATAGTGCAATATATATTACAGCTTTATAAAACATCCATAATACATATTAAGTATGGCTATAACACATTAAATACGTTATAAATAGCTATCTTTACAATACTTTTATAATGCATTATGAAGGTATCTATAATGCATTTATGTGCACTTTAAGTAAAGTGTTACTAAACACTCTTTACTATAATTTGACATAAACATTTATAGAAGAAAGTGTCATTAACATGGTTTACAAATATATCTGTAGGATGGAGACTGAAAAACATTAATAGAACTAGGAAATGCCACATAAAAGCAATCCCATTGTTGTTATTTTAATCCATAGGTTCACTAATGTAATTAATTAGCTGCTTATTAGAAGCTTTTATCTTAAGTACAGAGAGCTAAGTCAGCCCTTTCAAACGCTGAGGTTAAGAAGCTTAAATAGGGGGTTGCAGTGATTCCTCCTAGGGGGGAGGTGTAGGTGCAGTGATTCCTCCTAGGGGGGAGGTGTAGGTGCAGTGATTCCTCCTAGGGGGGAGGTGTAGGTGCCCTTCCTTGCCAGTTTGGTTCCTTAGCTGTTACGCCACGTACTGACCAGTTCCCTGATAATAACAGTGCCTGGTCAATTAAAGGCTTTGTTCCCTTCATGTAGCCCCCCACCCCCCAATACTTGACCTGGGTATTAGCCCCCACCTAAGCTTTAAGACAGGAATTAAGACCATTTTAAACCAATCCTTCCATTATCTGTGTGCTATCATTGCTGCAAAAAAACACTGAAAGTGACAGCTGTTCAAGAGTTCATTTTGTTCATCAGACACAATTGACAATAGTGAGTGCGTGTAGACACAATACACTTTAATGTGGAAGAGACATTACCTCTATTTTATTATGGAAATATAATTATGTTTTAGTGTCATAATTGCATAATCTGCGACTAGTCAGCAACAAGCATAAAGTGTCACCACAGAGCATCTTCTTCTAAATTATATGTGAGTGTATACTCCTGAACATTACTCAAGGCAAGTCCTTTAACAAACAAAATACCTGCATTTCCTCCAAGAAGTTTGCATGTACAGTAGTAGTACTACTACTACACTACTACTACTGCCACCACCACCACTACTACTACTACCACCACCACCACCACCACCACTACTACTACTACTACTACTACTAATAATAATAATAATAATAATAATCATCTAAATCACAATAATCAAAATATAGAGCAGCATGTTTTTGTTCCTTATAAAAACTATTACATCACACCACACTCTTTCCTGCTTTCATACCTTTCGGAACAGGTCTGTCACACTGCAGTTTCTAGGTTTTAATTGCTTCCAAACAGAAGTTGCAGCATTCGAAACAGCAGACCGACCATCACTGTCATGCACTGCTCAGTGTCTATGACACAAGGCAGAGATAGCTCTCTCGTGCTGTTTGCATAAGGATGCTTCTTAAGTCATGAAAATGACATCTATTTGCTCAGGGAATACCTTCATCCAAATTAAATGTTTTGCAATTTCCAATTGTTATATATTTACTTTAGCAAGGGAGGTACTGCTGTCAAGGTTGCAAAAGCAGTTATTTATCTGAAATATTAATCGGTCCCTTTCTGTATTGTACTCATATTCTAAAGTTTATGAAAGTTTTGTACTTGTCTTAATAGAAAATGTATGAAAAACGTTATTCATGAAACTATAGGATTAATGAAACAACTGGGGTTGGATATGATGCTCAGGGATGCAACGGCACTTTACAAATCACACTTCAAACACTACACCCACTACTGACCACATATTGTTAATGCAAACTGAAAATAAGCTCATTACACATCCCACCCCCCCCCCCCCCACAAAACTCAAGTACTTTCAGGCTAAAAACTCGCTAACGTATCACCAACTTCGTACACCAGTGACCCTGTGCATTGGGTCCACCACTGAGTGATAATAATCACAGTAGAACAGATCATATAAAACATAAACTTAAAATTTACAACTATACCGTCGGCACAGCGATAATTAGATAGTCCTGGAAAGAAAAAAAATCTGATATGTAACATATTGTTTAACCAAATATTTATCCACAACTAAATATCACAGCATGATGCATGCACCATTTAATTTTGTTATTACTATTAGTCGACCGAATCATCTATAATAACGCATTCTGCCTTTCTGTTGTATTTACATAATTTTCATGAATATTCATTAAGAGAAAGGATAATATAATAGAATGGTTATGAAATATTAAGAACTTGACAGCTGTTTCTTTAGTAGACTCTTTTACATGCCACTGAAAGGCAGGTTCCCCCCTTATGAATTCATTCGTCCTATTTCCAAGAACCAGAGCAGAAGATAGGTGTCACGTCCAATTAAGGTGGCCTTAATGATGCCACGTCCGTCCTAGTGTTTCACCTGCAACTCACAACAACGCCTCGGGGGCACAGTTCAGTTAGTCGTGAACGGGTCTGTGCAGCAGGTGCGTCCGTGAATAAATCCGGGGTTCTGAGATATGCAGTACAGACTGAGTACTTAGTAGAATATCGTTTGTTTTGTTGATTCCACTTACAAAACAGTCCAGTTACTTGTATACTTACATTTTCGTTATAATTGATCAGTTTTCCACCCCCACTCCAAATAACAACAACAAACTGATCAGCAGAAGGAATATTTGATGTCCAGTATCAAATAAATAACTCATAGTAGTTCCTCTTCAAATAAATAATATTATATTAAAACTAATAGGTAGATGAATTAAATTCATGCTTAGAGTACAGTAGCAGAATAATATACAAAGTAATATTGTAAATATTGTATTACTTTTCTAAATTACGTGCGAGTCCTTCCATCATCTACATAATATTCCCTCTGTTGGCGAGGTCTGGAACTGCATACTCCATTCATATCTAATTACTGTCAGCCCTGCTTTCATATTCACGTTTGTAGGCAAACTTTTTTAACGGAGCTCCAGGTATATTCGTATGTATTGATTTAGACATTCGAACACTGGGTTGCATGCTTTGCAGATAGAAACAGCTCTGTTGTTGTATGCCGGAAGAATTAAGGTATCTAATCTGATCTTTTTAAGAAAACACATCCGAAACGGGAACAGCTGTAATGCATTTGATTTGGGCAAAGCATAAAAAAAAACGATGAATGATGGCTACTGGATTACGGTGAAAGCGCAGAATTATCAGTGATAAACCATTCTGCTGCACATGAATAAAAAGAATAATTTCATAAATCTTTTTCATTGTTAACTTAATATTTTAAACTTACTTTCGTGTTTAATGAAACATTTTGCACTAAATGACTACTTTTATTTTGATTGTAGAATTTTCATAAATATTCTTTTTCATCAATAGCATGCTTAAGGAGTATTTTATTCTTGAATATTTAAAAAACAAATAATATCTGTACTTATTTAAGTGAATTTACTTGAATGAAAAATAAAGTAGCTATCCGTGAATTACAGATGGGCTCTCGAACTCGCCTGCATCGCCTCTCTGTTAGAAACTCGGAAACAGCCCTTAATTCACCTCCAGACTGCTCAGATTTCAAGCTGTATTGCAAAGCATCGATTTAGTGTCTGTTTCCCCACACATCCGGGTGTTGGGGGTTATCGTTTCTCTCTTGTCATTGGCTAACAGGGTTGGGGTTTACAATGTCATTGGTTCATATGCTGTCCGTCTGACTTTTTGCGGATCGCTTGCAGACTGTGGCAGCGCCACAGACAAGCACGTCCCTGGTCTGTGTCTGTCTGTAAGTAATTCAAGTGATGTAAGAGTTAGAGTCTTGTTCCAAATATGTTAAAACGACGGGGACTGAAAGGAGACATTACCATTACCGAGCGTGCGTCTAAATATTTGTATTTGTTTTAAGCAAATCACGTAATACAATGGTTTTCTCCGCTGAAAAGTTTTTTTTTATGTCTGTGTCTGTGTCAGCAGACAGCTGTTCATAAATACACAGGTAAGGCAACTACGATTTAGAAGCTTTTCTTTAAGCCAATAACCCGAATGCATTTGTGGCTTGCTTATATAAATGCGACAATACGTTATTTAAAAATAATGGAAATAAAAAGATGACGATTACATTATTTGTAGTCATTTTAACAACCAGGTGCCGTAGCTATTTATTACAAAGTGATTGTGACGGTAAGTCGTATATCTAGACTGCGTTGCTCTGTCAGATAAATACAAAAGCAAAGAGTAGGAGACGCGGCGTTTTTGATCAGGGAGACCGCGAACCTTCATTTATACCGCGAACCAGATGCGCAGGTGACGCACCTTCACTCACGTGAACAAGTTGCGTAGCGATCCCTCTTATGCATCCCAAGGTGTGATGTAAAGACAGAGCCCACTGTACGTACTATACCTTTTTGTAGAGCAAATTTGTGGTAAAGAGCAACGACAGATGTACGTGTATTTTATTGTGTTTTGAGAATTGTAACATACGTCATTGCTATACTTGGGCTTGCAAACAATGCATAAAGTTGGGCTCTTGTTTTACTTAATTACAGCATGCACATGCAAATGCCTACCTTCAGGGTCTTTCAGTGATTGGTCCTGGCAGTAATCCTGTCCTAGGGGGAGTTGCACATTTGTAAATTATGAAAAGGGGAGCCGAACAGCCAAGCAACGTGCACTGGATCGCTCAAATGGTGGCGCCAATCCATCCTGAAGCTGGTGTGCCATTTTACTACCTGTGGATGTGAAGCCTGCAAAGTCAAGTATGCCAGTAATAGGGCTTTCGTATCCACCGCCCTGAGACTTACCTCACTTTGACAGTATTATTGTTCAGGACAAAGCTGATCACTTATCATGCCTGGTCTTAACCAGCCGATTGTGAATTTGCAGAGTATTTGGAAGTAGTTGGGAATTTTTTGTCGACTAGTTTCTCGATGTATTTTCCTTATTATGCTGCAGAAAGTGAATATCTTTTTAGGCGTATTGATCGTAATTCAACTGATTCCCAACAATGGTTGGATATCAAATATGAGGTATTTCGAGTTCGGACCTTATCTCAAGGTTATTTATATGATCATGTCCGTGCCACAGAAATAAACAGAAGTGGCCGTTAGCGACAGTGCACTACATGGTCAAGGCTGCCACTGACATTCCGGTTGAGGATATTTTATGTCATCGTGGTTCACTTTTTAATAAACGTATTATTAGGTAAGGTTGAAAACTACAACCATAGCTCATAGGAGTTACTTAGGTTTGGCAGTTAATAGGTGTATGATACTGATGCGGGACTCCCGGCGCGTTTGTTCGTAAGTTCACACTAATCAGGACTCAGTGATAATAAGAAATACGTTTTTGTGTACAATTCGTATTTAATGGGCATTTCGGCTTTGGCATTATAGTCTTCTAAACAGTAAAGTCCGGCATGTTTCAATAATGAATCACTAGAAAGTCCTGTAGGTGTAATCTGACGCACTTGATTATTTTGTGATTTTTTACGATTATAAACTCTCACCAACTTTTTACGTTTGCTTGAAGTAGCCTAAGGCTTAAAAACATAAGATTGGTTGTATAAGATTTTTGTGAACAATTAGTCTAATTATACTTGTTGCTTGAGCCAATATTTTTAGTATAAAAATGTTTCAGTTTATACGTGATATTAAATACTTACTTGTTTGTCCTGCAAAGGTATTAGAAATTCTCATTTTCTCTGTTAATGATAGTCTATTTGTTATAAAACAACACAGCCGCTATTATGTTTTGGTGGACTAATTGTAGGGAATAAACTGCGAAAATGAAGTCTGCATGCGGTGACTTTTCTGTCAGACATTTTCCTGGTTGCACACGTCTTCCAGTTAAATTTACACCATCTCTGGGCAGTTCGGTTAAATCGCTCACCTGTCAGGTGATTTCTTACCACAGCGGAATGGGCAAGATATCCAGGGAAATTTCGCAGGACAGTAAAAGCTTACTGGGCAAAAAAATGCCCAGGGGATAGATGGGTGGAAAACACTGAACGTACGTTAAATTTCATTCACTTCTTATTGATTTGTGATGTTTGATCATGGAAATCACCTGGATAAGCTTTATGGCTGTTAAATTGACGGGTCATCATTTTTTCCCCTCTTAATAACTTTTTTTTCCCACTTTTGTTCACAGTGAGCTAATAGGGGCAAAGGGATTGTACTACCTCTTCAAAGACAGCTGAAAGGAAGGGGAGGTGTTGTGTCATACAGGTAAATCGACAAGCTTATCTGTCAGTGGAGGAACATGGGAGGTATGGTGAAGGGAGAGTGTCAGGGTGGGGGTCGGGGGGACACGCTGGTAAATGTAAAGAATGCTCACAGAAGCCAGGAGGTTGAACATAAGAGCCCCGGGTTGTGTGTGTGTGTGTGTGTGTGGGAGAGGGGGTTAGTGGTGGTCGACCCAGCGCCCCAGGGGGCCAGAGGCTGAGAATGGCTCCTGCACAGCCCTGACAGCACTGTTCTCTTCCAGCCCTCAAACTGTCTCTCTCTCTCTTTTTTTTTTTAAAACTGATATTCAGGAGATATCTTTTGATAGAGACTTTAAAAAGCGGTGGAAAAATTCCTGTCATCTGTAATTTTCATGCATGATCATGAGTTATGCGTGCAGTCGTGCATGATGCAGCTTAAAGTGATATTTAAGATTTCAGCGTTACTGCCCATCCGCCTTTTTATTCCACTCATTAAAACTTTGGTAGTGTGTGTAGCTGAGTTTGCTGATGACGATTTATTTCTGTAATGCTGTTTTTCCCTATTGTCCTTAATTTATCTTAAACGTCAAATTAAGACTGTAAAAAGGATGGGAAAGGTTCTGATTTTCACTGGTGATTTACAATATATTGGTTTATATGTTTGCTGTTATTCAGTGGATTGAAGAGGTTTTGCCTTGTTTTTTTAGCTTCTTATGAAGGAGTCTAGTTTGTTTATATATTTGAGTGTATAACATGGCATTGGTATGATTATATAATTTGGATTTTTGAAAAATATGTGCATATTTTGTTGAATCTTTTTTTGGAAGAAGCGAAATTCTCTTTATGACTTCTACAAAGGGCCATCCCGGGATATTGTACTTGAACTACTAATCTTAAATTTAAATTAAAAAAAAAAAAGTTTTCTCAAATAATTGCTGAAAAAGACCACCACCGCTAAGAATTCAGGAGCATCCGTTGTGGGTTTCCTCTGATATAACGTGCAAGATCTTTGCTAATTAGCTGAAGTGTAAGTGACTGGACAAATTTTTAGTTTATCAAGCCGGTGTGGGGCAGGATGGTGAGAGCAGAACCTGTTATCGTATCTATTTTGCACTCTCACACCTGACGTTTCAACGTAGCTACTGGTTTTGCTGAAGAGGGAAGCTTAATGACTCAGCTTCCCGTTAGCAGCTCTCTGCAGATAGATAAATAAATAAATAGCAGAGCTACAGCACATCGGCAGCACTCTCTTAGCATTGATACTTCGTGGTGTGAAAACTGGACTTCACTGTGCTGTCTCATAGCTATTGCTTACGGGAGTTAGCATGACCATTCCATTTTGATGATTTTTTGCTACACAGTTTTGGCCAAACAGTCTAATTTCTTCCCTTGATCACAGTGAATCTGAAAAAAGATCAAGCAGCTATTGCCCTTAGCATGATTTGCTACCTGGTAGTTGCTGTTTTTAGCTTGATGAGTATTTTTTGTGTTGGTTTACAGTACTGCTCTGGCTAACAGAAAACCCGATTTGACATGTCGCTCCCTAAGCTGATCTGGGGAATAGAGGGAGTCTTCATTTGGTAGCATTGTGCTTTTTGGTCTTATTGTTGTGCTGTGAATAGCTAAGGTGTGTGCTCCGTCATGCCACGCCCACTGTTTGTACACAACGACACAGACCCAGCAGCCACATAATGACTTGCAAACTGTGGCAGATCACGACTGTGAGCAAATCCACGACTCAGTCATTGCTTTTCCCAGTGCATCCTGAGTCATGTGACAGGTCATGTGACATCTAAAAGATCTGCACCGCTCAGTCATTTTTTTTCTCCCTCCCTTCCTTTCCTGAAAATCCCTTTTTCAAACCTTGTCCTTCTAAAAGAGTCTCCTTCTAAAACTGATGTGGTCCGCTGCGTCCGGTGGCCGCAGAGACATTTTCAGGGAGTTTCTGGCAGACGTCCAAGAGTATCCGGCCAGTATCCCCTTTTGGCATTGTGATTGCTCACAATTCTGCATACAGCTGTACCCACTGCAGGGGTCTGGGGTGGATCGGCCTCCATTTTGTGGTACAGGAGCCGCTGTCTACTCCGGCGAAGGAATGCCTATCCCTTATTGCCCTGTGATGTGACAGAGAGACAACCTCAACCTGCCACAGATCTCTGTCCCAGAGAGGTTGTGTTTGTGTGAATGTGTGGGTGTGTGTGTGTGTTTTTTTTTTACTGGTAGACCTACGATTTAGGAGGCGTAACAAAGTCGGCTAATGCTACGCACTCCGAGAATCGCTATCAGGCGTCATTTTTGAAACAAGATCCTCAGTTACAAAGAACGTTTTATTTTCTAAGGGATGTGTTCCAGATCAGACCAACTTGGTGCATTGTTACCCTCAATAACCCTGCAAATAATAATAATAATAATAATAATGATAAAAATATTACAAATAATAATAATCGTGGGGGGGATATGGTGGTAGCATGAAGCTTCTGTACTTCCTAGTGACAGTAATGCCAAGGCGATAATGGAGTGATATGATGAAAAACAAGCAATATTTTTTAGTAACAAAAACCACTCGGCGTGATTCAGCTGCCTATCCAGAGTAGCCTGATTCTGTCCCTGGTTGCTCAGTAGCTGCAGATAAACGTAATGTAATATTTTTTCTACTAGAGATTTTTTTGGAAACACTGCGGTTTTTCCATGATCAGTATGCTAATTTCCTAATTACGTTCATTTCATTTTATTTAGAAGAAAACAAACCTGAATGGTTTATGGTTTATTAGCATTTTGAAATGAAACATGGATGATGGAACACATAATAATCCTAGCTGGGAATAATGATCGATATATATCGGGCGTATATTTGATCAATTTTTCAGGTTTAAACCAAGCTTCTGTTTTTTTTGTGGCAAATTAAATTAAATTGACAAAACGCAATTCTGGTCGTCTCAGTTTCACCGTTGATTTTTCTTTTTTCTGGTGTTTTTATTTTTGCATTTTCATATAAGATCAAAAACGTACTTTAGAAGCAAACATTGCTTTTACGTACTTTAAGATATTTTAAAATTTATTTTTTAAACAAAAAACTTACTTGTGTATTAGCGTACAAAATTATGCTGTCGAATTAACGGTGATTATTGTGAATCATTGTATTTTTTAATTCAGTTTTTATGCGATCATTTTATACCAGAAAATAAATTAGCCAATACTGGTTACAGACTGCATACAAAATTAGTATTTTATTTCGTCGTTACCATTAGCTGGTGCCTGTAATTTTTAGGAAAATACGGTAACTGGAAAAATGTATATTCGCTTAAAGTTAATTGTATTTCTGTTGCATGTGCCCCTGCTGCAAAGGATCATTGAAATGTAATGCTGTTGTGTAGCAAATTTTACAGTAATATCATAGTAATGTAGTAACATTTATCAGCTTACTTTTTGCACTCAAAATTTTCTAAGCATTCTTTAAACGTTGTAAAAAATAGGTTAGATATTACGCTGTTTCCTGTACTTAATCGCTGACAAATTTTCAGTTATCGTCGGTTATCTATAGTGCAAGTAAATATTGAGTTTTAAATTTGAAGAGATTTTGTATCTGGTTTTCTGAGTGATTTCTTAGAAAAATTATCAGAATTAAGTGAGATTCCATGAAATAAATGCTTGCTATATGCAGATTTGCTAATTTACTCTTGTGTCTGCTTCTTGTATATTTATTTTTTACTCAATGCATGTAGCAAAGGAGGCAAGTTCCACTTATAGTTTTATAGCTAATTTCCCATTGTGAATCTTAGTGTCATAATTCAAGTAAATGGCTAAATTATTAATTTGAAAAGAAACTCACTTAATACAAAAAAAACATTTGTAATAATTTTTCTACCATAGATAAACTAATACATGCCGTAGATACATTTATGATGTGATTTATTGTTTGTCATATGTGTTTACACATATATTCACACACACGCTTTGACTACATCGTTATAATTTAGCACCATTAACTAGGTAAGTACGATGATTGAGAAATTTTTATAAAAACACGCAATGTTTGTATTTTAGCTGTTGTTTTTTTTATTATTTGTAGCTTGTAGTCAATCGAAAGCAATTTTTAAAAAAATATGGAAAAAGCTTTTCGGGAGAATCCACTGTTTGTAAACCTTCGCTCAACAGATTGAGCACTTCAGCTCATGATCCCCAGTCCTCTGAGGAAGAGGAAGACCTCTCCTGTCCCAAAGAGCACCGCACAGCCTACCGGCCCCTGCCCTTGCCTACACAAGGACGGCGAGGAGCACTGTTCTAATCCGCCTGTCCGCTCGGTCGCCACAAAGGTGCGCGGTTGGATCAAGCCCTGGCTTAACGCCCTGTAATCTGTACCTCGGCAGCTATGAGGTATTTCAGTTCGCCCACTGAGAGCAGGATTCGTGGCCTTGCAAAGTTCAGTAAAGTTCACCCCAATGGTGGCCTCCTAGATATGGCGGTGCGATGAAGACCTGACATTTCAGTGCTATTACCATGGAGCCAGTGGACAGCAAAGAGGAGGCCTTGTTAAAAGGAAGTGCACAATGTAGAAAGCATGTCCAGCGACGGGCATCTGGGGTGTTATCACAGTACCATACACGTGTAATGTTTGTCCTGTATTTACGCATATATAAGATGAGAGATGCATCATCTCCTCATAGATGAAGCCATGGGTACATTGTCTGATCTAATTGGGAGTTTTGTTGAAAATTTATACAATTGTATTTTTGCAGCTACCACTGCTTATGATTTTTTTAATTAAGGTTTGTCATTTTCTTTTACTAAATAGCTTTTTATGGCAGCGGGAACGTCGGAAGCGCCTAACTAGGCGCCAGGGACGGAGCTGGCCTCTCCGAAATATGGGTATGCTTTCTGCAATCAGGACCGCCGACCGACCACTACTGCCAGTTCAGTCATGGCACCACCGGTACCAGTAGCTCCACTTCGTTTTTGGCACAGAACCGGAGTCAGCGACAGGATCCGAGTGAGCCGTTTGTCCCGTATGCCAATCATGTTTACCGAAAATGACCTTCAGTGACCACCTTTTACTGGGGAGCAGGAAATTTTTCTAGACTGCTTGATTTAAATGACTTGTCCCTTTATTGTGCCTTGGTTGGTGCTGAAGTCTTTTGCAGTTTTGTGTTTTAGGATTAGATCTTCTAATTTAAAACAGCCTCAACTCAATTTCGTCGTATCTTTTATTTGGGACTGAGTATTATTATTGGGATAGGGAAAGTGCTGATGAACATTTGATTGTTTTACGTGCTGATTGAATCGATTTCAGCCGTCTAACTTAAACTGTACTGCGGCATTGTGTTTGTTGTTACTGGAATAGTCGTCTTTCAATTAAAAAAAATAAATTGATTATAATAAGCGGCGTTAACTTTCACGAGATTTCTTTTGGCTCCGCGGCCTATAAAATGAATTTATTTTTTGGTTGCCCAGCCCATCCTAAGGTCTTGGGAAAGTTTAGGAAACTTACTGCAGTGTGAATGAGCCCTTCTGAGAAACATCAGACGTCTGCATTAGTGTGAATTAGGTGTGGTTCAGTCTCACGCCCAGGACTGCAGAGGATTAATAGCTAAGCACAGTGGTACATGAAAGGCAGCTATGGACGTGTACCAGTGTACTGTTGTTAAGGACCCTTCCGGCTTGACCTTGTCAAGCTGTTTGGACGCGATGGAGTTTGAGTTACTTTTCTTTTTTTTTTGTTCACTGAATTGTTTCTGCACTGACGTTATCGGGTCAAAAAGGACGTCGATTGTAGATGAGAGGGTAATACATAAATGTATGACTGGTTGACCCTCAGTTGCGCATGCAGTTTGACTTGTTGATTACTTGTTTCCTGACTTGTGATCCCTTGGATATATTGGACGTTTATGTAAGACCAGGATTTTTTTTTAACGATATTTTTGTACTGTAGATTTACACTCAAGATAATTGTGCACAGGGATTTCAAAATTTTAAACGAATTATTATGTGAGTAGTAATTTTTGGGCCTTCTTCAAAATATGTATTTAGAACGTTTAGCGCTAATTGTACACATGTTCAAATATTGAAAGCTAGACCACCGTACCTGATAACTGACAGCTATTGTTTTTATATTGTTGGTAATCGAAAATCGACACACTCGAATTTATAAAGAATATACAACAGCCAGAAACATTACAACACATAAATATCATGCGTATATACATATATAACGACGTATATACAAAGGGCTTTTTCGGCATATAACTTAGATGTACTAGACTACGTTAAATGAACAATTATCATATACAGTGAGCATTTAATGGTCTGTATTAACATATAATTGAAATATAACAAAGTACGCTAAATCAAAATATATCCAATATACAACCGGTATCTAATGGACTACTTTATATTACTATGAAACAGATATGAATTGGGTATTTAGCACAATACTTTAAATCGATATATATTTACAGTGTATGTGTGATGTGTGTGCGTACATATGTATACATATGTAAAATTAATGTTTCTATACATTAAAAATGATTATGTAATGGATGTGTAAGAATTTTTTCTTCTGTATAACGGATTTGCAGTGAATATAGAATAGTTTGACATATAAAATGTACATTTAAGATTTACTTTATATTCAGTCGGTTTTACCATGACGGACCATTTAATATTGACATATAATGGCTATACTACGGACATACAGTACTTTAAATTGACATTTAATGGCTCTGTATTGGAGATATAAGTTTACTTTATATTTAGGTAATGTTGTACACTTATGTATATTATATCAAATAAGTATATAACATATAACTTTAAATAGTCTGCAGTTCATATTTCCTAGCATGCAGAATGAATACGCCCTAACATATAAAAGCAAAAAACAAATCAACAAACGTATGTGAACGATAACGATATACGTTTTTCATTATACTATATTTGTGTTTCTGTGTGTTGTTTTGCATTTATACTTAATATTTTGAAAAGAAAATGACCATTTGTCATGAAATGTTCATTATGTCTTATGAGGTAGTAACATATCCATTAATGTGTCCATCGTTAACCTGTACTACTGATTTGTTTTTCGATATTCAGAACATGTAGTATTTTTGCATCTCTGGTCATTTACGCTTTTTTATTCGTAAGTGAAATACGCAACACTGTCAGTCGCTGATATGTTTTACTCTTTGACCCTTATTCTTTTTTACTTCATTGAACCTATTAGCTATGCTGTGGATATTAAATTTTTAAGACATAGTATCTTTTAAAGAAGATATACAGTGTGACCTTCTGGACATCTGCAGTGACTGCTATGTAATACACTGCCGATCGTGTGTATACATCTCACTTTAATGTTATTATAGTATTATAACAAGACTAGTCACTGTCTGTTCCGAGGTGTACGAACTTCAATTTCTATTATTGCGTTCATTTTGGGTTCCAAATAACATTTTCTGTCTAAATCATATGGGTACACGGTTTACCTAAAATCATACACCCTTGGAGAGCCCTTTATACTTAGCACTTGGCACGATCAGTTAGAAGAATCTTTTGTATTTGTTGTATTTGCAATTGTATTTTCGAGAGCAATTCTGGAACCTGGGAAATGCCACGACCCACTACCGTGTGTTTTTTGCTGCTGGTAACAGTGGGTTAAAGTAACAATGCCTTAGCGAACCCATGGCTGACAACCCCGTTGCGTTTCCATGTGATTTACGCGTTTACCTTGCAGCTGAAGTTGACTCCCTGGAGTACAAAGTTAATTTGACGCCAAACCAGTATCTGGTCCCATCTGGTCCACACGGGAAAGCATCTTGTGACCCAATCTGGTTGGGAGCTTGAATGGCACAGGGCTTTAAGTCCACGCAACCATGCATGTAATTTCGTAGCAGTTTTTGAGTTACCGATTTGTTCTGTGAAACCAGTCGTATAGTAACTATATTTTGCTTATACTTTGTGTTAGTATTATTTCATTTTGTGAAAATGCAGTGCTTTACAAAATAATTGCAAAATAATTTGTTGCATTCATCATTATTAGTGAGTAGCCCTTATAAAATACAAAATGAGGTATTTAGCTGTAAGCAAACATTAAGCTTTCAATTCTATTTCTTTTATTTGTTAATTTATGTTTCTTGTGCTCTTAAGAAAAATTCAGGGTTTTCTTTGCTTGATGAGGAAACATGAGGAATTTTGATTGCTAATGTTTAACGTGTAAGGGTTAAAGGTGTCCTTCACCCTTGAAAGTATCAAGAGTAGCTAACTGTACAAACAGCTATGGCACAGTACATCAGTATTGTGGAAATGGGTAAAAATTTGTACTCTGGCTTTTAAGAATGATGTCAGACTCTTTGATTCCAAGGATTCCCATTTCTTCATCTTCGTAAATTCGAATGTAAATGCGAATGCGAGATGTGACTGACGGACACAAACTATTGTCGCTTCTTAATCGTACAACGTAACGGTCCCAAAAGGTCAGGGTCAATGAAGTCAGGAGCACTTCTTATGGTGCTGCTCCGAGGCAGTACTGAGGCAGGGGCCTTCCCTGTCAACCTCAAGGTTAATCCTCTTTTGATAGTAATTGATCTGCAGAAGGAGCGTCCTTAAACATGAGCTTCCTCCCTTTTGATACCAGTGGAAGATGTTTGTCTTTAATGTCTATGCTCAAGACAATATCCTTCTTTATACTTACAATTCTTATATGTCCCTCTAAAAGATATATGGAAGTGAAAGAGAGAAAGATCAACATGTCTTTGAACTCTGTTGTGTTTTTTTTTGGAATTTTTAAAGGGAAATGTTAATGAGTTCATGGCATCTCTGGTGTTAAACCACATAACTATCAAAAAGCATGTCTTATTATAGTGGTTTATCCCATTAGATTTCCTGCTTCTTGGTTGTTGTACTGTTACCTGAAAAGTGGATTAATTGATTGGGTGACTTGTTTCACTGGTATTCTGGGTAATGGAGTGCTGGCAGTCTGGTGGTCATAATGAGGGACTGTTGGTCAGTTGAAGACTGGCCATTCTAGGACTGCGCTGTCTTTGGGTAGCAGACCACTGACAACCGGTATGTCTTTCTGGTTGTGATGTTCTGCTAGCTGGCATTGACAAACGTTCCACATCTTGTTCCAAATTGCAGTTTTGACTGTAACCTCTGCAGTAGGTGGCAGGGGCAGCACAACTCGAAGGCGACAACCCCCCTCTTAGCCACCCCAAAGATCCTCACATGGCCAACGGGACAGTAAGACAGACCAGGTAACGAGACTCTATGGATACCACTCAAGTTGGCAGTACTTTGAGGGATTCCAGTGGTGGAATTCCGGCTTCATGCTAGACTCATAGGAGAGGGAGACCCTCAGGTCCGAAGTCACTAAATGATGGGTAGGATAAATTAAGAAATTGAAGGAAGAATAATACGCTGTTTATGATGGAATTGCTTAGGTGTCCACCCTTCCGCTAGAGGGCATACCTCTTGGCTTTGATACTCTCCAGAGGAGGCACGTCCAGACTTCCAAGCACTATTTAGGTAGCTAGGAAATCTGGTTCTGTGCTCAGCCTTCAAATTTCCATCTCGATAAATGTAGTATTTGTCTGCATTTTTGGTACTCCTGTTACAGCACCCCGGAACCACCGTCATACCCCCATTGCCGAGTGTCCCTTTAGCGGTTTCACTCTTGTGCCCTGACTCTTCTCCTCACTTTTCCTGCACCTGTTTGTCCTCATTCATTGCCTGGTGGCCGCTCTGCTTTTCCTATCAATCTTCCCTGATTTTTCAGACAGTCACCCATCAGTTAGCTTGCAGTTAAGTCCAGGTAGTAACACAGTGTCCAGAAAGGGTATCTCTGCATTGTTATTTCCAATTAGCCAAGGAACAGTGGTGTTGCCCATCTCTCTGAGGACTTCCTTTTATAGCAGACTTCCTTTTTATAGTGAAAGTCTAACAGATTGCCAAAATTAGCTACTTAAGCTAATAAGGTTACTAGCTAAATATATACATATATATATATGTATATATATTTATATTCTTCATTAAAAACAAATACCTTACAACGTAATACAGTTTATTCTTTGCTGATTTTTACTGATGCTCATTAGTGTTCATGACTTTTGATCTGTATTATACAACTTTTTATTCGGATAAATTCTCAAAACAAATGAGCTACAATGAAACGGAAGTTGTGTTGTTGCGATTCCTGTGATGATTTTGAGCTACTGCTGCATAGAAACATTATACATTCTTACTCGATTTATCATCAGCGTCTGTATCCATGCAGAAGATGTTGTTTAGTAAATAGCAGGGGAGATGATGTGCTGCATTTAAACAAAAACCTTAGAAACCATAAAATCTAATGAGACGTAACATAGACGTCTCTGTGACATCAGACAACAAAGCCTTCACCTAGGATGCTAGACACTTGAATGACTGTTTATTTCTGTTTCTGCTACAGTAAATGAAAGGTTGTTTGGTGGTTTAATAAGTTTGCATTTCCCGAATGTGTAAGTTTTGCACTTTTACAGATCAGTACAAGTTATTCTCTTGAGGAAGATTTGTATTTAAAAATTTTCATGGCTCTCTAAAATGATATGTACTTTTTAGTCACTGGCATTATTCATTTTTTAGGCCATTAGTAGTTCATAAACTGCCAGATCAATTTGGGTAGTAATCTGAAGTAATGAAAATAATGCATGTTTTCTTGAGCAAATACACCCTGAACTCGTACTATTTTATGACCCCTAGAGCTGAACAAGTTCTTGCCCATTCAATTAAATTTTTTTCAAGTACAGCACTATGGCGATTTATACTTATTTTCTGATTATAAATATTAGTTAACAACTAAACTGGATTATGTATTATTATATATTATTCTAATTTGAAATCTTAATTTCCAGGCGTGCATTTTAAGGCAATATATTTAATGAATCCTTCATATTTTTTCTTTTAGAAATTACTGCACATGCTGCATGCGTTTTATAATGTGAAGCCTAGGCATTGTTTGAAATATTTTAATAAAAATACTTTCATAGCTTCTTCTATAAAAGTTTTGCAAAAGTATTTACAAAATGTTTCCTGGTGCAACTTCTTGTGCCTAAGCCAGTTTCATATGTACTACCAATTTTCTGGTATGTCTATGCCGGAATGAAGCTCTCGGAACCACATAGGATTTTATACAGCAAGCCTAGCATGTGACCTTATCTCATAGCAACCAAAGAGCAGCCAGTCAAAAATTGGGAAATTTTGGTAGAAAGAGTCAGTTTAAATAAGGATCATTTTAAATTGAGTGGAGAGTGAAAATACACTTGTCATGTATTGTTATAACAGACAAGAGTTTAGAGATTATAGAGTCATTTCTAAGGTTGAAGGGGTCGTAGGGCTAAACGGGATACTATTAACTAATCAATGTTATCATACGTATACGATTAAGCTACATATTTTTACAATTTTTTGGACGGTTCAGGCTTTGAATTACTTGATGAGCATGACTCCTGCAAGTTTAGGACCTCTCTCCAGGCTCCAGAAGCCAACACCACATCCCTGGCACTTCCACATCTACCTCGGGCCGGGTCGTGAGCCGATGGCACTGGCACTCTGTCCGGCTGCGTTACCGGTGCCTGAATTTTTACATTCAGCTACCCAATCTCTGCAAATGATTTTTATCATCGTATTTGTCACCTGTGCTATTAATATTTTTATCTAACTGTCCATCCATCCATCCATCCGTCCATCTTACTACCAGTTATCCAGGTCATGGATTTAATCCGTGACCTTCCATGTCCTTTTAAGTTCAATTTTTTTATTTGAAGAGTTCTTGCAAGAACAGACGTCAAAGTTCATGCCAACGTTGCTACACAGAAAATCAAAAAATATTTACTCAAAACTATGTTTCAAAAGAGTCACAAAGTATGTATTATATATTACTCTACAGACCAGCACCAATGATGTTTGCTTTTTCATGCTTATTCTAAAGCTAATAAGAATAATTCTAAAGATGACTGATTTGAAAAATCAGGCAATTCGTCATGATTTACAATAACAGTTCTATTGTGCAGCTTCAGCCAAAGTTGTAAATGATATCGCTGGTCAAGTACATGCAAATTGGGTCACACATATGATTTTTTTGTCATTTCATCATCCTTTTAGTTTTTATTCATGCCAAAGAAGTATAATTGATTTGAAAGAAATATAATATGATTGATTATAATAATTTCTGATAATTGCATTATTTTGGTGCACACAACTATCTGTCCATTGTTCAACCACTCTTCCTAGGCACGATAACAAACAGGGGCAGTAGCCTGTCGCAGTAAGCATGGGCCACAAGGCTGGGGTATACCCGGGCAGGGATGCCAGTCCAATCCAAGGCACACTATGGGCAGTTTACACACACTGATTAGCCTAACTGTAAGTCTATAAATGTTGGGAGGAATCCTTAATATCCAGGACATAAGGAGAACATGCAAACTCCCCACAAACCCCCAACCCTGGGTAGCGACAGCAGTACCCATCAACCCGCCATGCCACACGGAACCCCATGGTATCATTTAAGTATTTATTTTTCAGGGATTTTTACATACAATTAAAAATGAAAATGAAATCCTTATACAGCGATTTTATTTCTAAATTCTAAATCAAAATCCAAGATCCAAATCTGATCGTTACTTTTCCCCCAAAACTATTAGTCTGCTGTTTTGTTTATTGGTAAATTTCATTTTAAATTTAGTGATAGTATACTGTTAACTCTCATTTACAATGAACCATTTACGCCATATGTTTTTTTTTACTTAAACCTTAAGGTTATTGGGGGAAAAAAACATTGGCTTGCATTGCAATGTAGTACATGCAAATTTTTATAACATTTTTAATATGATAGTTTCCACATTCGCATTTGGAGCTGCAATATACCTTTTCGGGTGCACATATCCTTTTCTTGTATTCTATTCTATTAAGTTTAATATAAGAAGGCAGGACCCAGAGGACAGGAAACACTGGAGTGAGATCTTTTTTTATTTTTGTTCCATATCTCCTAGGTAAAAACAAGACTCACGTTTCTCAGATTTTTGTCTCATGAGGAAACATCTTTGAGAAAGTCAGAGAAACCTGTATGAATCTACAAAATAGATCCCTGCAGGGTCTAGGAGAAGGTTTACTTTGTCTTCACTCAAAGTGTTTCAGGACACCTTGGAATGAATTTACTACAAGATCTCAATGGCCACTTCCCCAAGCCTCCAAAACTGCTGTACCCAAATCTTGAAACATTTACTCTGATTCTATAACATCTTATTTAATTTTTTTGGGTTATTAACTAATTTGAAGAATGGCTATACATTAAGAATGACTATGCTATATACATATACGTACATGCCCACACACACACACACAC
>JAODUD010000082.1:16060223-16083961 GCA_026784285.1 Stomatorhinus walkeri | reverse complement strand
AGTCATACTGCATGACCCTTAATAACTCAGAAAAGAATAACACACCATAATTAACTCTGTACCGCAGCTTTTATCTTCCGACCTCCATGTTGCCGAATGAATAACTTGCAGCAGAGAGGGCTGGGTCTTTTTTGGGGTGGGCGGTGGGGGCTGGGGGAGCATTCACTCTCGTTGTTTTGACATTGGATTGTCCTTATAAGGTACTCAATTAAAGGGGAGACGGAGATTCTCTTGACGGATAGCCCAGCTCTCTCCACGGAAATGGCGTGCATGTGATCGGCGCGATAACCATGCGGCCACTGGCATCCCACATGTGCCGGCTCCCGTTTCCACCTGTCCGCTGAGTGATGCACGTGACCGCCCAGATCTACCCGCTTGGGATTATGGGATATTTCAAGTTAGCCTTATTTTTCAATCAGAAATGGGTTCAATGCTGCAATTTAACAACTTTCAATGAAAATGTAATTGAAATATGCATACTCTGAGTTATTATTATTATTATTATTATTATACTTTCTGGACTACGCTTCAGGTATTCATCAGCTTTGCACTGGATAAGTATTTATGAATGACGGATAATTATTATAATGTAATGTCACATGGATGTGTGCATGTGTTTATGGGCCCGCTGGTAATATTGGTGGAGTTTTAGGAGAGCTACCCAGCAACCTGCCTTTTATGGTGGCGTGTGTCTGCACACTTGCCCCGTCTCCATGTACCAAGATGCATTGAACCAGGCTCGTAGTCAGAAATAAATTGAGGAGGGGGGTGTTGAACAACCATACCAATAGGCTCTCCTCAGTAGATTTCACCGACTGGGGGGGCAGGAGGAGTTTTCAAAATTTTCTACCTGGTTACATGCCTGTTTCGTAGCAGGTAAATTTCAAGAGGGGTTCAAATCCATCATTTTACTACCTGGCTATATGTCTGCATTGAAGACGCATTGTGATCGCGCCCATTTTGTAATGCAACACCAACATCAGTGTTTTCTCCGTGTTACAGGCAGCCTTGCTGACACCCATCCCGTGGGTAGCCCATTTCAGGTTATGCAGCCAGGCTTTACGTTTGGTCAGGAGTTTTAATGACGATTTCACAATTTAATACCGTGATTTAAATTTTTAGCATCCGCATTGCGAGCCTTGGTGAATCCCAGCCTACCCCCTGTGGGAACTGTAAGCACCCATCCGGCTGCTAATGCTGCACACCTCCCTCTCTGCTTCCCTCATCCCCTCTCTCCCTCCCTCTGCCTATCCTTGTTCTCTCCACACAGGGCACCAAAGAAGCGGGACTCCGATGTCTCCTCGCCAACCCCCCACCCCCGCAGAAGCGGAACGTTTCGGCCAACTGGAGGCACGGTGGTAAACCAGGTACTGTTGCTGCAGACGGAGAAGCTGCTCTCGCACCAAGAAAGTTGCTCGGCCTCCATGTTGCCATGACTGGCAGTGGGGGGTGGGGGGGGGTGCATGTAGGGGGGTCACCTTTGGAAATAAGAGGTTTTTTTTTTCCCAGCACAGAAATTTCCCCGTAAAACGTTTAATTAAGGAATGGCCAAATAACAGTGGCACCCACCAGTTTCTTTTTTTTTTTACCAGTCTTTGTTTTTGTGTATGTATATTTGGCTACAATAAGCTAGGAGGAAAATGTTTTGCTAATAACGAATTAATAAAGTTTGTTTTGTAAGACATTAATGGTTTATTATGTTTTTTTTATTGATTAGAGGTCATGTGATCTCTTTTTGGGGGTTTATTTTGGGTTCCCTTGATCAAAACAGTTGCTAAATTGATGGGATGAGAATGGACATGGTGGTAAGATGTTTACTTCACCTCGATTTATTTTTCATTACATGGCAGCACATTCAGAGCTTATTTATGAGATTCCTTGTCGATTGTGTTTTTTTTTTGTTCCCTCCACAGCAATTCTGTGAAGCCCCCATCATTGTGAATTAGCATTTATTGTATAAATAACGTTACGTCAGTGTTCAGTTCAGTCAGTACTCACTGTTCAGCGTTATCGGCGACAACCTTATAGGAGAAAATCAGCATGCTTACCATGTAGCCAGGACACTCTCTAAGTTAAACCCGGCCAATCTCTGCTAAACTCGAATAGCACCAAAAGTTACACGCAAACAGGACTAAATGTCCCCGGCCATCATTGCTCATGATCACTTGTAGAATCGGGCTGCTTGTTTTACCATCGCGGCGGAGTATAGCGACGAAGAGGCATTTCGAACAGAGCCCAGCACAGTCAGGCGACGGCGAGCTCACTGGCGTGCGACATCTGTGCAGCCGTTGGCTTTCTCACGCGCTGTGTGTGTGCTGGGTGGGGCCCGTGGGGCGCTCAGACATGTGAGAGTGCCCGTGTGCGGTACCTGGGTGTATGTCTTATGCCTAAATTTCAATGAATTCCTCATACCTAACTACCCCCACCTCTCCGCAGCCCTGAAATAAATCTGATGGTTTTTTTAAGCGTTGCATAATTTTCTCTTATGCAGCAAAAAAAAATTTAAAATAAAAAAAACAGCGGTAGCTTATTTTGACGAGGGTGGGAATGTTTTGACCCCCTTCCTCCCATAATCATTACATTACTTGAGGTAGTGTGTTCTCAGAAGGTCAGGCTGAATAACAAAAGGCCAGCATCAGAGGGGTGCAAAATAATTACAACGCAAAGGTCAGCTCCTGGGTGTTTAGTTCACTGTGAGAGGCAAATGTGGCATGAGACGACATTAAATTTTATTTGATACGCAGCTATCGATTTTTCCAAATCAGATCAATCGCATCTAATGACTTTAAACCTACTCTGATGCTTGATAACACGGTTTACATTCGAGAGAGGGTGCTAACAAAATTGTATATATATGCCGAATATATTTTTAGAAGGAAACTTCTTGAAATCGTGAGGTTTCGCATTATATTCATTTGCATTTAATTGCGTTATCTAAAAATCTGTACGAATGCATGCACTGCGTCGGTCTTATTCTGAGTTATGCTTAATTCACAACTAAAAAGAAAAAATGCGATGCTCATATACACATATGCAAAGAAACCCATGCAGTCGTCCTGGCACACTATGGTACCCTTGAGTGAGGTCCTTGAGTAGGTGTAAATGAGTGGACCTCTAGACACAAAGGCTTCGCACATAGGGAACGCGTGGACCTCATTCAGGGCAGCTTGCCGACGGATTAGCGATACGAGAAGCCTGTGATTCACAGTTGCTACTGCCGTGAGGCTAGACTCGCGGTGTCGTGGCTTCAGAACAATGATGCGAGTGATTTTCGTCTGCAAGTTTCGCCTTTTTTGTTCTGTTTTTATTCTAGGGTTATCGTATGGGCTTGATGAACTTTAGATGGTTTGGAATTAGCTTAGAGCAAATCTGTTCAAATCGGAGCATTCATCCGAATAGCTAAATTCCTGGTCTAACGGTCGCTCTGAATTTTAAGGGGCCTGCACACCATAATTGATATTTGACTTTGGATGTGTTCTGGGTCAGTTATTTCTGAAGCTTATCCTTCTTTAATAGTCTAAAAGTTAACAAAAAAATTGGCCTGTCAAGGACACGTAAGAAAAATGTTGAATGGCGAACAGTATAGATATAAGTGGAGGAAAATAGCAAGTTAAATATACAGGCTTTTTTGAATCGATTTTTGAATAATATGAATGTGACTTGAGCACTATAGCTACTGAGCATAAACTTCATGTGGTAGTCTGTTACACACATTACCTTCACCTGGGGCCCTTTCACATTTTCACATATTTTCTCAGAGTTTGCTTAGATTATCAACTGAGTTTGAAAGCAAGTGACTACCTACTGTAGGTTGAATGGACCTTCTCATGAATCTTGATTTGTAGGCCTTGCTTTCAGATCTTTTCAAATCTTAAAACACCCGTTTCACGAGCAAAAATGTTAGCGTTTCATTCTTCCTGGCATGAATATTGTGTCGGTGTCGTCATGGCTATGTGACGTCACTGTATCATTCAAGAAGTGTTATCGTTTGTTCTGCTTCACATGGACCCATGGCTCTGAAACCATGTTTTGGAAAGTTCCTCGGGCTTGTTTACATAGAAGGTCTGGTTAGAAACGGTGCAGAAGGCAGATGATAACCAATGGTTATGTCCAGCAGGTAGAGGAGCATTTAGGGACCAGACTTTGGACCAAAAGGCAGAACCCCCGCTGCCTCAGCCCTCAGCAAGGTACTTGACTTCAAATTTTCTGTAAAATATTCCATTGAAATCAAGGGGTGAGACCATGGAGCAGTTAGGCAGGGATGTGTGCAGCCGGTATGTAGTGGGGTTAAAACCCGAATCACGGCTGCTTCATTCTTGTGGGGGTTCTGTGTATGTCTAAGAAAGGTGAACCTTGTAAAGGTTGGTTTTGCACGCTGAAGCCTGTTATCATGGCAATGTTTTTGGCCGTTCTCTAAATTTTGAGTGCCAAGACCTCGGCAACCAAGCTGTTTTAGACTAGCAGATGTGAGAGGGAGACAGCTGGGTTGCAGCAGTGACCTTTAACCCCCGGACTGTCTGCCGTTAGCCCTGAGTGAGTCATTTGAACATCAAATGCCCAAAGAGCATGTGAGGAGCATCAGGTTAAAGTTTGAGGACAGTCCGATCCGCCACCCTGCGATAACATTACCTGCACATGTATACTGGATAGGTAAGGCTTGTAAGGATGGGTGTTATATATGTCTATGAGCTCGAACATTTTAGCATATGATACAGGTCTAGTTTCATCCATCCGCTACAGGGTCTGGATTACATTTTGGACATCAGAATTCAACCCTGAATGTTATGCCATCCCAGAGTCGCCTCATTCCATTACTACACAAATAATAAATAAAATGTTCACCCAATTATCTCTTGATCTTTCAGACAACTTTTCCTGGTCAGGGCTGTGGTTATATAGAAAGGATTAAAGCTTTTCACTTGTGGTGCTTCTTTAGTGACGTATCATGTTGGTGACTGACGTTGTCACATATATTAGTCAAAGGGGGGGGTGCAGTGCCTGAACGGAACTGTGCCACGTTTTTTCGTGACATTCTTCGAACGCTAGTATATCCGCTCGTGACTGCTCAGAACGCCCAGTAGTGTCCTTGTTTCTGAGATCCGGAATTCAGATGCTGAGAGCAGTTGTCAGTCTAGAGGGCCTGAGGTCGAGGGCCGATGGAAGCGTCCGTCTGGGCCAAGGAACGATGTTCCCACTTTCCTGGTGACAGGACCGGTTTGATGACAAACGTGGCTGGAAGTCCCTACTTTGTGCAAAGGTGTTACAGGAAAGTGAAGTTGGCGTCATCTGGAGGTTTTAAGTAATCGCCGGGTCGGGAGAACGCTCAAGTTTGTGGGCTTCCCTGTTTTGTCATTGGTTGTCAGGTAGAGGGAAGCAGCGGCTGACCGTGGTTTGACTTGGTGCCTATCTGTCTTTGTGGGCAGGCCTCCTCAGGCCTGACGGCATACATGACAGATCAAGGGTTACCAAGGCGCTGCCGGGAGAGGGCTCACTGTGACGGGACAAACTGACCTGCTAAAACCTCATTTCCTATGCATATTTAGGTGCTTCAGTAGGGGGATTTTCACTCGGGATGCTGACCCGACTGTGATTTTTTTTTTTTAATATTATTTTACAAGAATTGAATTTTTCTATCCGTGGCAGACCGTTTTGTGAGACTACTTGACGCGACTGAGAGGTGCACAGGAGAGTGGATCCCTCTACTTGTAACAAAGTTCAACCACTGAGCTACAGCATTAACTTGTATTCTAACAAGATTAAAATATATTTGTCCTGGGGATTAGCATACTTGAGTGCTCCTTGCCTTTATGGTGGTGGCAGTGGGCTTTGATCTGTGTTGCGTGGCAAGGCGGTGGCTTGGACCCGGCCATCCAAGTGCCAAGTGTGAAATTAGCCTGATGTCATCCCCATTCTTCACCTCTTACATCTTTCAGTAGTTTAATAATATTTCCGCCACAAAGCTCGGCCGCTTCATTGCATATTCACGTTTAGCTAGGAAGCATTTTGAAACCACAGATAAATAACTGGTGGAGGTGGGGGAGGGGTCGCGACTGCATTTTTGTGCGGGAGGTAGATGTGTATCGATAAGTTTTCCTGATATAACACTGAGAGTCTCCGTCTTAAAACTGTTCTGAAAAATGACACAGGTGAAACTATGAGGGGAGTTTGCAGTTGCATTTATTTCACTTATATATAAGTTATATAACTTTAATGAGTAAACTTCCTTGATGTTGTTAAGTTTTTTTAAAATTAGATGTATGAGAGGAGTTAGATTACTCAGGTTTCGTAGAGCAAACCGTGAACTTAATTGTCAGCATCTTCTATGTTTTCTGCTCAGAGTCCTGACTGGGGTCTTGTTGTTGCTGTGCTGTATCATCTTCACTTTTCTTGGTGAGAAAGTCAGAAGAATTGCTAGAAAAATTGCAAAGTGGTCGTTTGACAATCTGTGAGATATGTCAGGCTTGCTGGAATACATGTGTACAATTAAATGCCTTCAAAAACAAAAAAACAACAACAAGAAAATCATCCCAAATGTTTTGTCGATACGACGATGCAGAGCTGTAGAAGAGAAATGGAAAATCTGGCGACACAACACAGAAATGTCCATTTTAATCAGATTCCTTTATGGGGTGATTTGAATTTAGAGGCACATGAGCTATGAGGGCGAGGAAAGGAGCCACCTGCAGCTAGGAGACAAGGCTTTGACCTTCATCCCCAGTTATAGTGGCCGTTCAGGGGCAGCATGGAGTGTCTGAGGCAGCCGCCTTTCTCATCAAAAATCAGTGACTGCTGGGCGTTACTTCCCAATACAAGACAGGGTGCAAAAGATATGCAGATGAGGGCTGAGCCCTGAAGAGCAGGTCAATGCTGGGTAACAGCCTCCAGCAGCAGCTGCTTCCTCGCTTTCAGAAACTTTTTAGAAATTATTTAGAAGCATCAGGTAGGCCTGATTGACGCAGTAGGCTGAATACTCGCGCTATTTCAGCCATTGTTGTGTGCGTGTGTTTTTTTCCTCTGGTATTTTGCGAAAAGGGAGCCATCGCGACCCCGGTAGCCCGTCAAATACAGGTCCCGGCTGCTCTTAGGCGCGCGTGTTAGTGCTTGTAAGTGACCCGCGCAGGCGCAGATTTCCGTAATACAAATTGGCTTGTGTAAATTATTACGAAACGGCCCGCAGGTTGTTTATCGATTAATCACATTAGTTCGAAGTTTTCCCGGTTCCTTTTTTTAACAGCGAGATGCTCAGCATAGAACTATTTATACTTGAATCAGTAACTTTTCTTTTTTGCGTCATTTTTTAAGTTTACAGACGGTGTAAATTGTTTATAAAAATTTGGTTTTGATTTATTTTAAGTATTGGGAGTACTATGAAAAACGTGACGTAGGCAGAAAACTTTTAGATGCTGTTTATAATAAACAGACATCCGATATAAGTAATCTAGCCTTATAAACTATTGTAACTTTTAAGTTTGATCGCTTGTGCCCGGCATGTGTTTGTTTTTTTGCGAGTGATGGTTACACTAGCCGCATCACTATAAAAGTTTACTGATAGTTAAAGATGATTTTCAATCACCTTTTGCACAATATATGTAATAAAACCCTGATGTGTTTGCACAGTCTAATTTTTATTGATGTAGCCGTGCTTTCCAGAGCCATTCAATAAATATATATTTTAACTATTTATGAACGCAAAGGCAGCCATAGCTAAATAATCCTACGATTAACTGAACGTGAGTTTTTGTTTGTTTGCTTGTTTGTTTATCTCGCAGTCACATCTTTTGAATATGTCTTGACTATTTCTAAGTTGTGATGTTTAATTAGTCGACCCGTTTTGCCCGTTTCAGGGTTTAGTTTTTGGCTCAATTGCCATGACGTGTTTCACATAAAATCATTGTACACTTGTATTCCACAATAACTAGTACATAACTAATACATCTCAAAAGTCATGTTTAAGTATAATATCCATTTACGCATATGTATAATACATACGTTTATTTATATGTGATCTTAGTTTGGTTTTATTGCTAAAAACGGACTCAAGCAACGTGAACACGATCTAAACACTTAATTGTAAATATATACTACCCACTATGTGTAGAACAGGTGAAGCATAGTTCGTGGCAAAATCGAGTCAGATTTCACAGATTAAATGCCTGTATAGTTCCTCAGGTAAAGGGTCCCTCTGCGGATTAGTTAGATGTCTTCTTCATTTACGTTGTTTCTTCATATTTTTGTTGGTGCTTTTGTTAGACATTGACCTGTCTATAGAGTGTTATTTTGTATACAAGCTTCTCGGAAAGTTCTGCGGATCACCGAAAACGAGCCTGGATGATCGTCTGATGCAAGTTGCGATATTTAATTATGGTTAAAGAAAGTAAGTAGGATGTAGTGATAATGTCAGTTATGACAACCAGGCCTGCATATATTACCTATTAAAGCTGCATGCCTACAATTATTGGTATTAGATACATTAAATGTACAGTAAACAGAAATTTACTTTAAAGTTAGGCTATATATTTTTAACAGTGCACTCCATTAGTTTTATCGTACATTCAGTGTATTTTCTTTTTAACGATACGTGCAATGCATACGCGAAAAAAAACTGAAATTTCCTATTTGAACAAAAATGTTTAAAAAACAAGTTACTATTATTATGTAACTTATTTTGAAAGTTACGAGAAGATTAAAACTAGATATCTGTGGGGCTTCGGTAACCACAGATTGAATTAGTGTGTTAAATGATTTATAAAAATCATTTAAAAAGGTTAGTTTTCGGGGTTAGTGTAACTTAATGTATGTCGAAAAATATAGATGGTGATCAGTTTATGGTTGCTATACATCCTGCTATCTTCTAATCGCTCTTATTCTGGTCAAGGCCAGGTGGGGTGGAGGGGTAGAGTCTATCCGGCACAGGGCACAAAGCTGGGGTTACACCCCGAAGAGGATGCCAGTCCACCGCAGAGCAGTAATTATATAGATGATTTTTTTTTTTATCAGAGCTGATTTATTTTCAAAATTTGAAATTTTCAAGCTAAGCTGTTTTTATAAAAACATAGTCTGTTGTTTCGAATATAAGCACATTAATGGAATGCTTCATACCCAGTTGCTGTCAAAATAAATAAATGCAGCATTCTTGTTTTAGCATTAGTATTTTTCAGTTTCTTCCCTGCAGAACACTTTTAAAAATCTAAATAAGCATCGTGTAATGTTTTGTTTACAAGCTCGCATGTACAGTATGCAGTGTAACTGTAAGCTTGCAAATGAACAAATTTCATAGCTTATTTGTGCAACTTTTGCACATAAAAATAGACTTTAAAAAGCGAACCGTCTACATGCTTGAGGTCTGAGGGTTTCTTATCAGTAATTTTGGGAGGTCCCTCATAAAATATGAAGTGGAATCTTACTCCTTATTAAACATGAAATATTCAAGAGCAAATTATCAGTAAAAAGTATTTTGTCCTTTTTTGAAAAAAAAAAAGTCCTGAACTTCATTATTCTGTACAGATCCGACGATTTAAAGAGACTCGACATTATTTCGACATGCTTGCAGTTTTATAGCCCAGTGAATCGACAAGGCTCCGAGTCGGCCACTGTGACGTCACTTCCGCTCGCTCGCATGCGATTTAATAATTCATGGCAGATGCAAATTGAGTTCTCACTTTCAGAGCGTTTCTAAGCTCTCATTAAGATGATTCCCGATGTCCCATGTTCTCTACACTAGACTTCGTAGAAGCCAGTGGCCTTTCATCAGGCTATTTTGCTCGAGCTTTCAGAAAGCATGCATGGTATACTTCGATTAGTGCTGTCGTCCAGGTTTATTTGCTTGCTTTTTCCAGTTTTAAGGTGACAGTTAATTACATAATTAAACATAAGTGATACAAATTATTTACATGTATTTTTTAAACCAAGTATATTTCAAAACAACATAAAATAAAAAATTGCATTGATTAGTACAACGCAATCCCATTTTTCGTATTTTCTATAACATATTCATTCATATAACTTGCTGATGAATAAATTCATTATGTCATACCAACTGTTGAAATAAAGGCAGTACTCCTTCCTGAATTAACTAGTATGCATTATCCTAATACTTTTGTTTCAGAGCACAGTTCTTTCTCATAAAAAGTTCGTTTTCGAACTTTTAAGGCAAAGTGTGTTCAGTTTGGTGGGTTTAAATTCATACACACTTTTCAGATATACACAATTAAACACAATTCACACGAGTCAAATAAAAATGTCCACAATTTGGTATGGATACAATCTACAACTTAAATCTTCAGCTTACGTTCATAACCTAAGATCCAAGTTAATAAACACCTTTATCTGTCCATAAGTAACAAATTGCAGCTGTCATGCAAAGCCCCCCCCCTCCCCAAAAATGCTTCATTCACAAAAAGTTATTGCAAGATAAATAAGCGTGTAAACAACCCAGAATCTATTCTCAAAAGCAACATGAGTCATTGGATAGATTTTCAATATAATCTATATAAATACAAAATTCGACAAATATTAAGGTCTTTGCAAACAACAATAAAACAGTATTTTAAATCGTTGTTATACATTAGAGATCAACGTATTCGATTTGTTTCAACCATATTTATGTATATGTGTCTGAGTGTATACTTCTATGTATCTCTGTATATATTTATTCATAAATGACGCATATGATCATCTTTTATGCCGGCACTGATTTACTGCTATTGTCCAAAATGGTGTGCTGAAGAGTATTTAAACATTGTCTCTATGCTACAAAGTTGTCTACCTCTTGTTCACAGGCATCATCATATGAAATTAAACTCGTGCTACAAAACAAAAAGAATATTATATTGCTCTTTCATAAAAACTATATCATTTTCATTTAGAGGCCTTAGTACATTTGAATTACATAAAAATGCTAATTTTGCAACCGTATTATCTATCTTTTCTCATTTAAGTTAGTCTTCTAATCTGTGAGCTTAACCTGATAAATATAGCCACCTCGAAGCATACCAAATTTGGTAGCTAAAGACAACCTGCGATCGGAGGTCTGGCACTCCGGTGTTTCTAGTTTCTTTGATATATATATGCATTTATATAGTTTTTATATACTTTTAAGTTATCAGTATGACTATATTAGCGTGTACGATCTTTACAAAATGATGATATATTTCATGGAAACACGCAGCCTGACCTCCATATGATTACCCAACGCTTGCGTATGTCCGGTTTAGTGATATAATTACATAAAACGATAAAAACGATCCTAGTAAATCAAACAAACAAACATAGAAATAAAATATAGCTTAGCAATCAAATTTATTTCGATTCACAGTTGCCTGAATGCATCAAAAAATCTTTGGGCTTCAGCAAGACGTTTCTTTCTTCATAGTCAGATGTGTCTGTGTATCAAGTGCCAATCAAAAGCGCTTGGTGTTTCGTTAGAAAAGGACAGGAACTTAATTGTTTTTTTTCTTTAGAAGAAGCATCTAATTTTTTTTCAAGAAGAAAATAACAAGATCGATAATATATTTAAAACCGAGCTTTGTACAACACTGTTTGCGTAAATTATATATACATGATATTGCAGACGTATATTTAATAATACATATATTTAAAACCATTAATGCTGGTATATTTATACACTGGCCCTTTTGAAATTATTGCATTTTATATACTCTGTACTCTTCAAATGTCAATCGCTGTCTGATTTGTCCCCTTTTGATGTTGTGGAGTGATTGTACAGTCCCTGCGCCATCAAGTGCAAAGCCAGCGAGTTTTTGCCCCCGGTCGCTTTCTTAATTTTGGCCCTTTTGTTCTGAAACCAGATTTTGATTTGAGACTCGTTAAGATTCAGTTCCTGCGCCAGACTCTGCCTCCTCTGTTCGGTCAGGTATCGGTTGGTCTGGAACTCAGCCTTGAGCCGCTGGAGCTGCTCTGCTGTAAAGGCTGTTCTCGGTCGTTTGTCTTCCTTGCTGGTGCCTTTCTTCTTTGGTTTACGAGACCGGGGTCCTGTAGTATGATAACGAACAAACGGTTTGATTAGTTGCCGGAGGGGGGAAAACGAATGGCCCTCCACACAGTCATGCTATAACTATACACAAAAAAACAAATATTAATGAATAAACTAAAAAGGAAATATCGTTTAGGTCTCTGTGTTTATTTTAAATACAATGTTGCGATTTCCTGTTCCACTTTACAGCGATATGAAGTAGTTGTAGTAATATAGTAATAAACACATGGAGATGAGGAGTTATTTCCAGAGAGGTCATGTGTTCCAGCAAGGGAGGGTGGTATGTATGAGTACGTCTGGGGGGAGGGGTTGAGGCGCTCCTTTTCTCATTCTGTAACCATAGGAACAGAATTCATAAGCGTTCGTTCCATATGAAACTTCATACGGATTTCGGGGTTATTTATTCGATTAATCTAATATAGTCGATTCACCAATATCTACTAAAAACTGCATTTCTGAAACAACAGCTTCTAACTGTTTTAAGAGACTGCACCGAAAAAACTACAGGATAAAATATGTCTAGACAAAACATTACGAAGAAATTGATAAATCGTTTTATCTGGCATGCTTTATTTACTGCTAAATCCAGACATAAGCTACACAAATGAACGATGAATCACGGGGCACATTGAGTGCTGACTGTTATAAGGGAACCGTTGAATATATACTATAATCAAATTCACATCGACATACTAGGCAGCATCGTAGTCTGTTCTAGTTCTGGATACAATTAGTCATTACTCTTGGGCAAAAAACAGACCATATTTACAGAAAGAGCTTCAAGAAAGAATAACCGTGTAAACTAGATGAAACGGGTTTCATCCAAGGCAGTGAATTCTTTTAGGCGTTTTTATGCGTTAGAATAGGAACCTGCACATCGGTCTTTTCCATTTTTGCTGTCGTATGTTTTCATGGAAAGCGTCACAGTTAATATCGCCGTGGAGTCATGGTACGGAGTTTAGACAGTGAGACGGAACAGGAATTTGGAGAGACGTGAGCTGGTGTATCATCTAACTTTAAAGCAAACGAAGTGTAAATTAATAATTAATTTGCCAACACTGAAAATTGCGAAGAAGAACCATGTTTACAATACCGCCGCAAGAAAATATCCTCTGCGTACGGATCCGTTCGCTACGTAAGATATCTATGCATTTAACATAACGTACAATTCATTTATATTTTAAAAAACGGCACACTAAAGTGTTTTGTTGGGTGGATTTTCATGTATACGAAAATATTTGCTATCCGAGGCCTACCTCATTTTCAAAAATATGCAAATTATATATTAACAAAGACGGCGTAACAATGGCGCAAATATACCTTTTCGTGTCCTAGCGCTGAAAGAATTTTATTTCCTTGCATTATGCGCAAACTAGATTTTCCCATCCATATAATTTATTTTAAGTAACTAATGCAGGTAGTTAGTACTGTTATTAAAATACTGAATGTGTAATCAGAATATGAAACTAGCTTATAGCTATGGGGAATCCTCTTACCATTTACAATAGGCTATTGGAAAGTACAGTTGTCTAAATATTTACAACTTGCACCCCTTCGTAGCAATGTGCTGCCCAACCTTACACCGTACATATATGAAGGGTTAACAGATATTTTCATACTCCATGGCGTTAATTATTTATCATAAGGACAAATATATTAGAATGAAATAAAATAAGCGTTCGTTACAAAAAATCGATAGGAAGTAGCTGTAAAATTTAATTTTAAACATTTTAACAAATTTTAAGAATATTTGTGGGCTTCGTATATCAGTTGAAAAATAAAATTTGTTTGAATCACTTTTAATCTTTTAGTTTGTATTTAACTGCTTTGATTTCATATTGATTGCTCTTTAGCTGTATGCACAAACGTTATCATTTTGCGTTAGAGCACTCTAATAAGTGATTTTAAGGTTAATTATTATTTCATCAAACGTGCTCACGATATTACCACCAACTTTCTGTTTATTCCCGTTTCTTAATGGCATTATTGTCATAATTGTTGGAATCATTTAGCAGTGTAGATTTTAGGAGGGGGGCGTGTGGGTCGGCTTGAAAGGAAAACGACGCGTTCTGATCATACTTCTCTGTTTTAATGTAACCGAGTTTCTATGTTAAGATTGTTTCATTCAGTTCACTACGTCAACCAACCACGATATCTTTTGCGAAGTAGAGTTGAAAAAGAAATCAACGTAACTTCCCAGGTAATCATTAGTAATCACTGATTCACGTTAATACCAATTTTGTCTTCACTCTTCCAAAAAGGCATTTACGGTCGGTAACGATTTTTGTACAAGTTTTAAAGGAAATCTTACCTGACGAAGGCCTGTCGGAATATCTAGTACAGTACACCCAGGCTGGCCACAGCATGGGCTGGCTGGAAGGTATCGTGGAGCTGGCTTGGGAACTATCCGAGTCCGAGCTTAGGCACTGGTCCCCACTACCTACGCGAGGTTTCGCGTTCTGATCGACGGCAATGTCAGCCTTCTTTGCCCCTCCAACCGGAGGAGAGTTGGAGGTCCCTTCTCCCGCTATAGTCCCTCCTACCTGGCCCGTTCCGGGGGCCGAGGGGCTGTTATCCTCTCTTCGCGAAACATTGCTCTCGTCCAACGCGCCTTCTTTTCTGCGCCCGAAGTCCGGCCGTAAAATGTTATCAATGAAAAAGTTTGTGATTCGGTGCGGCAGCTGCAGGTTCCCCGGTGCCTGTAAAAGGGGGATAATAGCTCTGTTGGACTCATCACCCGACTCCTGACGCTCCGCTTCTCTGTTGCTATGATCATTTTCTTCCATACTGATACACTTTCCAATTTTCTTTCTTTAACCCCTTTATTGCTTTTCCAGACCAAAATGTTCAAATTCCAAATTTTGGGTGCCTCCGTTAAGTTTTATTTAAAATTTTTCTTGCTTCCGTAAAACAGTATAATGAAATTTAAAGGGGAGAAGTATCCTTCAAATTCTGAACGCTTTTAAACACCGGGTGCCCCTTTCTTGTGTTCACAAAGAAAAATCATAGTTTTGTTCATCAATTCCAGCTGGGCTATCCTCTATTTTTCTGCTTTATAAATACCATTTGGGGAGCCAATTTAGCATGATCCGTTTCTGAATCAGTCCAGCAGTGGTGCTTCAATTACTAGACTAAGGATAAATAAAGACGCGCTAAGTGATCCTGAAATACTTTCACTCTGGATTTTTGTTCTTATTTTTAATACGAGTCCCTCGGGTGACGTTGCAGTCCGGTATCCTAGACACGTGCCTTTGACCAATGGGAAGGGAAGGTTTTTACCACATGACACTAGCTCGCGAGTAAATGACAGCACTCAGCCTCGCCTGTACTACTCTTTTAAAGTGACAGAGCTCTTTTGATACGGAGCTGGCGTTTAAGCGTGATGTGCGCTTGTTTATTGAACTGAGCCACGGAATGTATTTCAGGTATATTTATACCAGTTGCAAAATGTTGATCGGTGTACTTGATAATTAAAATACGTATTGTATGTAAAAAACTAACTTCGCACCCCTGAAATGCTTAGTGAATAGGACGAGGAGCACCTTGCGAAACTGAACCAGAGTGAGGACACTCAGGCGCTTTTGCGTAAAAAAATGCTGGCTCTGATGTGCTGTTTCAAAGCCAAATACAGCATTTTCGCAAGAGTGTACACAGAGTTTTCTGGCAAGAGGTACGCCCGAATTACGTAAATTTTTAGCAACGTGCGACCGTTGTAAGCGATGAACGGAGGTTTGTGGGAAAACTCTGATACGACAGAATATGCTGGACACAGTTCTTCGATAATTCATTCACTGAAAAAAATCTAGTTTTATCGCTTTAAATACTACGCTGCAGAAGCGTTGCGGGGGAGTCGATTACTCCCAAGTCTTTTTCATCAAATAACGATAGCAGGGGGCACGCCTAGAATATATGGATATAAATAATGAGGCAAACCGTAACTGTCTTCTGCCGATCTAATGGACTATTGCTGAAGCTTCTTCAGCGATGCTCGTTTAGTTCACCTATTGTTGGATAAGCAAATTCAGACTCGGTAGACTGTGGTCTTTCTCTCCTCTGCCACCTTGCAGTGCGAAGGACATTCCCCAAATGCGGGGGGAATCTTCGGGCTGTTTGATCTAATAGTGAGGAGGGGGTCGGCGTGGAAAAAGGAGGCCGGTGCCGCTTTAAAAGAAATCAGTGATGCAAACAAACTGTTGTGTTACGGATACACATGGTACCGACCAGCGCCAAAGACAAAACAAACAGCAACTAGTACACGGGGACTTGAGTTTGGGCGCCAGCGTTTCTCTGCCTTCAGAAAATGATAATGGTGCATATAACATATGACGAAAAAATTCAAGAGCATGCTGTTTGAAATTATCAAGGCGTATAACCAAATTTAATATGTATGCATGCATGAATTCATGTTATTTGTTTAATTGTGAAATTGTAAAATTGCTTCCAGTGGAGATCACAAAAAGTAACGGAGATTTGATGATGGCTACAGCACAGCATTTCCACAGTAATGATTTGTAGGAGAGAATGTGTTACCCTTGTTAAAATGTCAGGGGTCCATAAATCTACAACTCCATGAATATTATAAACTGTGTTTGAAACATCCAAGGGCTTCGTTATTTAACATTTGTACATAGGTCCTATTACGGTTTTATCTTTCATCAAACACAATGTAGACAAATTGCATTGTAGATTAAAGGTACGAATTCTATAGCGCGATACACGCATTGTGCTGTGAAAAACGATGCACGAGCTTGTTAACGTGCTGGCGCTCCTGCCATCTGTTTTGAAACTATCCTCCTGCAAAAGTTTGAATGACTTATGTAGATGCTTAGCAATGTAGCTGCCACTCAAAGACAGGAAAGAACTGTTAAGGTGACTCCCAAATGTCATCTTCTAAGAAACACAACTGCCCAATGGCGCTCAGGAAACTGTAATTAAGCCTCCTTAAGTTGCTATGAAACCCTCCATTAAACACATATTCAAACATTTTCCTTAAGGGACATTGCAAGCCAGCTGTGAATTGATGCATTCGGGAAAACAGATGCAGGCTACCATACATTTTAGATTAAACACCATGTCATTGCTGTCATAATAGCGTCAGCTATCGGTAAGCGTACCGTATTGGTCAGTTCAATGAATAATATTTAAAATAATACCAAATTCGTTTTCCATTTACACGATTATGTGCTCATTTATTATTTAAATAAACTGGAACACTAGGAGATTTTAATAACATATATGTTTCTATGTCGATCTAATTTAGTTATTTTGTCTTTTCTGTCTATAAGGTATCGCTCGGCAATCAATAGGTTATAAATAATTACTAATTTTCATAAAAAGTTTCCTAGGCGTCCACACTACTATTAACTTCATTTAAAATTCATGGCCGTAACATGAAAAAAATATAGAAAATTGGAACCTTAGCCTTGCTCTCCTATCGGCACTGAGAATAACGAAGGTAATTCACTAGGCAATCCTCATGCTCTGATAATTACGAACCTGCCGGTTGACGCTACGATAGTCTTCAACATCAAATCATTGGAAAACAATGGGAGGCAAGACAAACAGCTACTACCGAGGCCTGCCCTCAGTCCCGATCAAACACATCCATCGTTATAGACAGGAACCGCCTGTACTACACGAGGGCTGCCTTGTCAGAAATCAACTCCATTATAAATGCAGTTGGCTGTAAATGCAGTTTGTTAGAATTCATGTAATGGCCAAGTTCTAATACCAATTTGCAATGCAGACCTGTGGCTATTACTTTGTATTTCATCCTTTCGTAGCTCTTTGTTCTTCAGTAATTGTAAATGTACATTTTTTTACTTTCAGTCCACTATTCGTTATCTTAAAAACAAATTACATGTTTCTGGGTCATTAAAATGTCAATTAAATAATGCGTAAATGGGTATTATATATAGTGCAAAATACCGTTGTTTTAATTAGAAATTGGTTTCTGGTCGACTTTGTCCTTGAATACAATACATTGAAATGGTCAAGGACATAGTTCTGAAAGCTTGATACTGTAAAGGGTTAAATCAGAACCAGTCTGGCCTACGTCTGAGAATAGGCCTATTAACAATTCAGCCAAAAAATTTGGCCAGAAATGCTACAGCAATCTTCTCCCAAAATCCGAGTCCGACATAACATGACAAAGCGTAGCATTCTACAATTTAAATTACTATATGCTACGGGCGAAATATTTTGTGTTTGTACACCTCACTAGCGTCGTAGAATTTTTTAAATAACATACAAGTCTTTATGTAGCATTATCCGCAACACACAGCTTACTGTCGAAACTAACAGCTGAACGGTCTTCGTAATTTGCCTTATACCTGAATGCAAAGCTTTATAGACCTCGTTCCTGGGTAATAAAGGTGTGTGTTCGCCTGATGCACACCACAAAAGTGTGAAAATATCCAGCGCGTTGGTTTTTTTCTGTGATTCCGCAAAGAGTACGTTGTTGTATCAAAAGTGGGTTGTGTCTTATATGCTTCAACCTATACCAGGTTCTACGACCCTCCTAAATTTTGAGATAGCCGGTTTATTCAACAAACCTTGTCCTATTTATAGATACGAAATAACCCCTCCCCCATAAAGGCACTGCCGGCAATAAAATCCGTAACCTTAGCGATGTGCAAACCAGCCACATGAGCAATAAGATCTGAATAATTCATCATCTCCGCACTTCTTGGTTATACCATCCTTGCGTGTATGTGGTTATTAAGTTCAAACTTACAGTGTTGCTGGCGCTAGTGAGTCGCGCTAACTGGAGGTACCCTATACGCAGGTTATCTGGTGTTGCTTTGCCACCTGCGGTATTTTTCGTAACTTCACTTACAAAAAATAGTGTTTTTCGAACTTCCGAACTTCTTATCCCTTCAGACAAAACAACGTGCCAAATGACCGGAATCCTACACCTCCACCGGCATGGACACCGGCTTGGCATAGGAAATAAGATATTTTTCCAAGGAATACCAAGGGATTTACACCTTTAAATCACTCTATCTTGGACAAGTCAAAGCTAAGCACTTTAATGAACTCTAAAGAGTTAGGTAACGCAACATCGGCAGTTTAAATTATGCCTAATGCCCTACAGTCCTGTTGTTTCCGTAATGCGAAGCACAGGGGATACTTTTAGAACAATTAGGACTTCTTCGTGACTAGCTCTTTGGTAGTCCTCTTTCACATAATTTGAAGCAGTTTCACTTTTAACACGAAAATTAAACAAACGAATATAATCAATCCAATTAACTCGTGAACTAATGAAAATCTTGTTCAAATCCAAGCGGCGATACCATACTTTTTCATATTGGCCCTAAAAGATAAGCTATGTACACGTTAAAATGTCAAAACAAAGTTAGGGTAGTCAATAATGAACGGATGGGCTGTTGATCCTCTTATGTGAAAAGCGTTTTAAACGTCACTTGTAACGTAAATTGTTGGTAATTGGTTACTGAAAATAATTCGTTTACAAGTCTTTAGGCTGGATTTAGGTTCTATCCATAATGTTATATACGGTGTTGTATACTTACATTTAAGAACATTCCAGTAGCCTATTAGGCCGATCTGTTATCATTCATTTAATTTTAACTGGTAATTCTATCTCGGTTAAAATACTAAAGTCAACTTTTTTAATCTGCATGATATGCTTTTAAACAGTCAATAATTATTCTAGCAAGGAGTCCTTTGAATATTTACTTTTTGTATTCTGGCTACAACCAGGTGAAATACACCTTCTGGTAACAACATGGGCAGATTTTAGTTTACCTTCTCTTCTGTGAGTTATAAACCCGCTAAAAGTCTACAGGGATTAATTTAGTTTTTTTCCCCATAAAATCCTTCTCACAAACCTTCCCTGTATTTAAAGTATGCGTGGGAAATGAATCAGATGGCGATGCTACGTTTAAAAGTGTGAATCACCTAAATATAAACTGTTTGTTTTTCTAAAGAATTGGTGGAATATTTCACCAAATTTAGTACATTTCCAAAGCTAGCCTTTCAATTTTTCACCAAAACCCGTCTGGTCCCGAAGTTCTTATTGAAGCTAATCAGAATAGACAGTATATATTGATCACTTTATTTGATCTATTGTAAAAAGTTTTAAATACTTTGTCTATCTTTCTAGAAATAGGGAGCAGGTCGCTATCCGTGTCCTGTATAAGTTTCATTGTGATATCTTATTGTTCAATATAAGATCAGCGTGACTAAAGAAAAAAACGCAGACTTCGTAGGCAAATATACCGTGGGATGATTAAAACAATATGGAAGATTAATGGATAGGCGTGAACGCGCAGGATCCGACTCCTCTCAGCCCTTCCCGGGCCGTGCAAGGATCTTTCCAAACGTCACAATCATTCAGCGCTCCGGGTGTAGAGGTTTCGCAACAAAGGGCTACGCGCTGAAGAGGATTTGTGAATGAACGCCGTAGCTTTTGCCAGTTCACAGATCATAGAGTTTGGAGATCACTACAGATGTGCCCCGCTGAACAGTAGTAGTGTGGGCTTTTTTTGTTGATGTCGGAAATAGAGCAGCTCCCAGTCTTTGCCCCCCGCAAAAGGTGGACTGTAGTGGAGTCCAGAAACCAGGATGGTTTTGTGCGGTGTCTAGATTAATAAATGACGCCCATTGAAATGTAATTTGCGACGCAAGGACCTGTAGCGGTCTTTTCCATTCAGTTCAGTTCAATCGCTTTCCGGCTTTGTGCGATAGGCTTGGTGCTCGTTTCGGCTGTGCGGGTTTGGCAAGATCATTGAAATTAACACCCATGTATAAGGTAACGAGAAAAAAAGTAAAAGTAGGTTCATCTTTTTGGTCAAATATCGCCGAAGGACAAACACAGCCGGGTGTACCAGTCATGTTAATGCGTTTATTTCATACATATTTATTTCGTGTTTTTCCGTAGTTCCCTGAAGCTAGTCTGCTACCTTTAAATTACAATGAAACTCTGCAAATCATGCCAAATTAAAACAACTGGCTAGATTGGAAGATGCCCCAAGGCAACGTCGTACAATGGCGCAATTGTCTTTATAAATGTATACACTGTAACAAAAGTAGCCGCACTCGGCTGTTAGTTTAAGCAACCACGTGCCATATCCTTAATTTAAGATTTTGGTCTAAACCCGTGGATATTCTTTTCCGGGCTGGAAAAATTTTGGGCGTGGAAGTTTATGGAGCTAAGTGTAGGCGGAGTGTAATTCATAGGTTTTAATTACTGTTTAATCCTCCTGATCGTCCTGGCGTAAAAAAACCCCAACACAATGGGCAGGTTCTCAGAGACTACCACCACAGAAAGTCTAATCTGGCATTTTTGCAAACCTGTTTTACACGCTGTTGTATAGGAAAGCAATTAAGGCTTTTAAGATAAACTTAATTGATTGCTGTCCCTTTCTTCCTTCACGAGGGTTCGCAAAACCCCGTTATTGACAGTAAAATCTTGGTCATTTATCTTCAAACGCACTCATTTTTAGTCCCCGTGGGCTACAATCAGATAAGAAACAATTTGTAGATATTTAAACAAAACGATATGACATTATTAGCTTCTTATTTTTAGCTCAGACATCTCTTTGGATTTCTGGTAGGTTAACGAGGTTGAGCGAAGTCATCTACAGCGTATTGTGGGTGGTAACCGTTAATATATTTCATTAAAGCAAGGGAGCTTCTGTGAAGTTTAATTTTGTAGCCTAAGCTTTATTACAGCTAGTACTGTTGTTTCAACGCGTAATCGCGCCGTCTGAAAGGCTTTACAATTAGACAGACACAATTCGTGTTAATACGGTAATAAAAGGGCAAATAATGTGTGAAGATATAGAAGTTGAAAAGTTCTGTCTTTCTTAAGAGAAGTCAATCACCGCCTGGTCCCCCATCCCTGAAAAGGTATTTTGGTTTTTATAAGGCCTCCCGTTAACTTAGTCATTTAACAGATGCTACTATTGAAAAAGATAAGCATAAAATTATAAATGTGTAATAACTTAAAACTACCCATTTCCTATCGGGCTATAGCTCCCTGCGAATTCGAAAATGTAAGATCAGTTCAAAATGGCAAATGTCACGCTTTTCATTAAAATGGGTGTATTAGCACTGCTGATTCAAATTCCAGTCATCTCCGACCATGAAATATTACGTTTAGTTTGTGTCTCGGCCACGACGCGTTTAATTACGTTTCATTTGAAGCCCGCATTAAACGCATTTTTCTTTAATTGATGTGCGCGTGCGTAGCTGTCAATCACTTGTCACATAAATGATAACCTGCTTGTACTGCTAATTGTCCTCTAGAACAGTGGGTTCCGTCTGGGCATTCGTCTTTATATTACTCTTTCTCTAGAAAGCCCATTTTTAATAGAAATGGGAATAGCTTTAGCCTTTTCCGTAATATGGAGAATCAAATGTATTATTATTATTATTATTAGTAGTACTACTACTACTACTACTGCTAGTACTAATAGTACTACTAGGTTGTTATTTTCTTGGTTGTTAGAGAAGTTTGGATTCGCATTTTTGATGTTGGTTGACGGATGACCCTGCATTATCTTATTTCAAAGGTTAGTCAGAACAAGCGATTTTGAACGTATAAATGACGTTTTCGTTTGATAAAATGTTTGAAGCCCAAAGGAAACAGGGCATTTATTATAGATTGTTGCTGTAATTGTGACAAATTAACTTCAAATCTCATAGAACCAAAGGCCACAATTCAAGTCAAATTGGTCAAAAATACTCATATAGGGGGAAAATTTTGAGGATTGATTTGGGAAAGACAATGGACCATGTCAGTATAGTTAGGGGTTCCATTATTAAAGATATATACACCGTCACTGCTAATGATTCAGCCGTGTAACGTCACATGTGCTGCGGATGAATAGCAGGTCCAGTCTACAGCCTGTGATGTTCGGCTGGATGGAAATGAAGCTGTCAATATATTGGCAGGTGCTACTAATTGTTGGGCAGCTTTTAATGATTAATACAGTCAGAGAGCTTCACTTGTGAGGAGCCTTCAGGTGCTGATGTAGCCTCTACAACATGTGACTCCCAACATGGCTGCCATTGTTCAGACTCGTACCATGTGCTCCAGGGCCAACATGTGCACAAAAAAACCTATCTCTTGTCTACCGAAAGAACTCATTTGACGGAGGATACTCAGAAATTTCTTTACATTCATTTAGCAGTTGCGTTTATAGCCTATATGTAAATTTTGAGGTCATGGGGTTTGCCAGTGCCTGGAGCAATCGGGGGTCAATGGTCACGTTCAAGACCCTGACTCCGAAATCACAGTGAACCCTGGGATCTGAACCTGCGACCTTCTGATCACAGGCACTGAGTCCTAGTCTGCAGGGCAACATACCACCCACCACATCTTAAAAAGAGAGCCTGTTTTAATTTTTAAAAGGGTGGCTAGTTTCTTGAAATTGTCTTTCATTTCAGTGTCCGCCCCAACAAGTCAGAGAGACAACAGTGAGTGCTCAGGCCCTGCCCATGGGTAATGAAAGTAATAAAAAAGACATCGCTTTCATTGGTCAAAATAACAGAGCCGACATTCAATTAAATTCACCCAAGTAAAGAATGTGACCATTTCTTTCAAAGTTCCGTTAGAGAAGCCTGGCGATTCCGGGTACTGTTTGACCATCACTAAGCAACCGTGTGGTTAGGAAGGCCTTGCCGCGCACTCTGGCAGTTCCTGCTCTGGGGGGGGGGGGGGGGGGGGGGGGGGGGGGGGGGGGGGGGGGGGGGGGGGGGGGGGGGGGGGGGGGGGGGG
>JAODUD010000082.1:15998352-16020630 GCA_026784285.1 Stomatorhinus walkeri | reverse complement strand
GGGGGGATGATGACTCCAAGGGTCCCTGAGTGACAGAGGCTCTAGTCTAAAACATTCGGAACATAATTGAATTGGTCTGGGTTTGAGGTCCAATATGATATGCTTTTACGGTCCACTGTTGGGGACCCTGTATTCGTATATGTCTGCAGCAATAAACATTGGAAAGATATATTGGGAAAAAAATACGTAACATGCATAACACATGTCTATGCAGAAGTAACAAAAACAATAGTAATGAAAAGAAGGTGACCGACAGCGACGCCAAGCGTGATGTTTGAATATAGGTGCATGGCAGCCAGACCCAGCGCCCGTCCTCGAAGCCTCCGAGCAGCGGCTCCACGCACGCGATGCGAATTCAGAACTTCCTTAGCATTTTACGTGATGCCATTAGCTTGGTCATTTGCAATTCATATTATTTTGGACAATTTTAACACATTGATTTCAGAGTTCCATTTTATTCAACTTACATAGAGAAGTTCTCTAAAGTATGTGCACCCATAAACTTAGTCGCACAGTAGTGCATCGTGTAGTTACATGGTCGTTTACTTTGGTTATTCTCATTTGTAATCTTAATGCAGATAATTCATCGAAGACGTCTTTTATCTCTGTGCTATTGGCTAAATAGCCTGTTTAAAGTGTATTTTTTCCTCCATCCGACAAATTAGTCTAATTAAAGATTTCAATTATTTGAAAATACGCTACAAAAAAATTTAAACAATCAAAAAGCAATAAGCTTAACAATACCTGTCAATCTTCCCAATATTATGGTGAAGTGGTAACATTTGTTGTTCTCTTTGACCTATTTAAAAATAATTGTTATATTTAGGTTTTGGCCTCATGCAAAGCCTAGAGATAAGTAATTCTTTAAGTAAAAGTGGAGGAAATTAAGTTGTCATTCACATCTCTATCGGGGCGCCTCTCTGACGGAATGAATCACTCCGCTCATTACCAGGCTTCGCCCTCAGGCCAGTCTCACCGGCCCCTTTCCTGCCAGCTAATTTAATAAGATGTTAAAAACATCCTAAAACGTTGGCGTCACTTTCCCCAACCCACAGAATTTCATGTTTGACAAACTCCATTTTTAAAAATGTATTTATTTATTTATTGGGACTTTTTATTGGGATTGACTCGAGCCGGATGATATTGTTTTGAGGTTTATGCAAAAAGATAAACGGACTGCATACGCAACGGCGTAGAACAGAGTTTAGTATATGGGAAAAGACACAACTTTTTAAATATAAATGCAATTTATTGGGGGGGGGGGGGATGAATTAAAGCAAAATTATTATGGGGTACACGTCCACCCCTTCCCCGGGTCCTACCCCTGTGCATGTGTTCTAGAATAGTTCTTTTTTCCCCACATACCACACCCCTGTACTGGATATGCACTTGGAGGATGTACGGGTATCATTTTCATATATTACTTCTGGAGGCATATAACTTAATTAGTGATTTACCATTGAATAATTGGGTCGCTGTGCATTGTGGGTAATTTGAGTTCAAATAGCCTACCAACCTAGTAGGAGGTTGATTAGCGTTGTGGAGATTTACATCAAGTATCTGACACGGATAAACCAAGTATCCTAATCCAATGAATTAATCAGCCAAATAAAATAAGCAAGTAGGAATGAAATGGTCCATCCTATTTGTTTTATAATCTAGACTTGTTCTAGCCGTTCACCTGTCTCTAAAGACCGTAAGGTATCATTATTTCACTTTCTATTGACTGGCGACTAAATGGCCAATACTTGAAAGGAAAACGTAATATTGCATTTCCTTTTAAAGTAGTCACGGATCTGAAGCACAATTCGAACATCAAAGGGCACGCGATCAGCTCCTCGAAACAGCTTTATTTCCATTAACCCACTGACTTGTGATATGATGACCCACTTTCGCTATTCTGCTAGTGAAAAACATAATTTTGAACCGGCTGACAAGTTTGTCCGGAATAACACTCGTTTACCATAATGGCAACACCGTTCCTTATTGAATGCTGTCCCATATTCCTAGTTAGTACCTGGTATTCGGTGCCTCCTGACCTTCACTGGAGCAGCAGGAAAGACCAGGGTCAATTTGTTGAATCGACTTCCAACATGCTTCAGCCAATACGTTCTGCTACGTTTAGGCTCCTAGCAACAATTCTGATGCTTATGAAACATGCCCTACTAAAATGCCTCAGATAAAAGAGTAAATACATACCAGATTCGATTCAACAATTCGCCACAGTATCCAATACATACTTCTTATTATGCTCACATCACGAAATGTGACCATCTTGCCTATGGTCAGCCTATATCGTGATAAGAACGCGGGTTTAGTTTCAACACTAACAGGGACGAAATCAGCCCCGAACCCCCCGCCCCCTAAACACACGGTATTGCTATTATATTGGTAGGGACATGTCTCTACGATCCATATTCAAATCTAAGCCATTTTATCATGATATCGTGCTATTTTATTTATAGACAAAATAATTCTGCGTTATTGATTTACTGTATCTCTGACATGGAATATTGAAACTATTGTCTGACTATAGGGATACATTGAAGAGAATTCCCTGCATTAGTTGGGTCAATAGTCCTGAAATAGGCTATCTGGGTGAGAAATATCGAGTCTTTACAAAGATACGTAGTAATAACTCTGAACACCAGGGGGCAGGTAAGCACAAGAGAAATTAACAACATACCTGCTCGTCTCTGAATGACAGTAAAATCTAAATCACACGAAGCCAGTAAGGTAAATTTCAAGGAAACTGAAAAATCACTTTAAATAATTATTCTCAAAACACTTTATTGAGCAAATTGATTAGATAAACCCCATTTCATTCTTATGCAGGATCTTCTTTTTGTAATTTACTGATAATCTTCAGACATTATAATCTTCTAATTTGACTGGAGTAGAAACAGTAAATCATTAAGTTTAACATGCATTCAGTTGAATACAAGTATACTCACTTTATATGGAATCAACTCCATATTAATTTAGTTATATCGTGAAATTATTTTGGGGGTTATTTATGATTTAATTTATGATGTAATTTTTGAAAACTTTGATAATAACCTGTTATCTTGGATTTTTTTTTGTTGCTAATATTGATATAAAAGGATAGGTGGAATTTTTGATAATATGAGCATTATCAAAAATCATCACTAACAGTGTTTTCCATACCAAATCCACTGCAAGAATTCGTAATGTAGATGTTCCGTTACCATGGTAATGGAGAAAAGCAAGATCACCTCCAGTACCAGACCTTTATGTACACTTTCTGAGGAACACCTTTCCGACACTTTGCCTTTTTGCCTTTCTGATTATAACTGGAGTGCACTTTTTTACTGAATTTTCCATGTCTCAAACTAAGCAAGCCATGTGCTCACATTCTGACGACCGAATGACTGAGGACCTCAAAGCCAATCTAATACCCGAGGAACGAGCACTCAATGAGAGCATCTGAAATCGCATACTTGTTTGCTATGTAGTAGGTGAAATATAATAGTATGCAAAAGTGAGCAGTATATCCAAATCTTCATTTTCGAAGAGACAGTACCCACATGTCGTACTACACTCTGCAGAATGCAGAAGCATGCAACTGATGGACGCTACACCATCCCACAAGGCCACTGGAGCTGCAACCACAGAAGAAGAACATTACTCGCTCAGAAAATTTTGTCAAGATGGTAGAGAACATATGTAAAAAAACAAACAAGTTAAATCAATGACGTATTTTTATATTTTATACTGATAACAGTTTTTAACAGTTTCTAAGTTAGGCAGGGGTCGACCTACGTCACTGGAAAACATCCAAGTAATGAGCATTATGTCAACAGCAGTGTGTTTGAATGCATGCATATGTTCTCAGGCATATATATAGTATGTACTACATACGGTCAAGTAGTAGAATTCTAATGAAATTCAGTATGCACTGTGTAAGTATGTGACCTCTGACCCCACCATGGCTGCCTTCCTTCGGAAACATTAGGAATCACTCTTGCTATAGACTTCCAGTCAAAAGGTAGACTGTACATTATTCTTTTATAGACCTCACACATTCCTCTTATCTCTAAGATGGAGACACATTTCCTTCAGACAAGGAACACGTGAGGTTTGAAAAAGAGCCTCCATTCTGTGCCACATCTCCGTTTTGATTATTCCAAGGACAAGGCTTGAGCACAATAGCGTGACAGAACAGAGGCGAAATACACAGAGATGGGATACAGTTTACAGCACACACACCTAATATCTATAAAACAGACATGCTAATGCATTCGACCGTATAATAATTGCAGGCAATTATTTTTAAAGTTCTTTTGTATCATAATTGATGCTTGCATCAAATTATGACTTGAAAAACAAAGAGAGGACAGATGCAATTTTCTCGGGATAATCATATCAATAACTCTTACGCAATCAGGTGAAGAGCCCTGTTTGGATGTCATGGTGTAAGGAGATATTTTTTTTAATGCTTTCCCTTTCTTCTTTGAGGGTGAACCCCCCATCTCCCCAGACGTCTTACTGACACAGTGGGCAAGCAGCTTCGATGACCTAAGAAGAACCAGCATTCCACGCTCACATTTACCTACAGATCCTATGGCACATCAGAGCCTCCCTCCTCCAGCGTTCCAAGACATCGTGTTCTCCTGTAGTTCTGTCTGCTCCGCAGGAGGTCCTCACGTGGCATCCCACAGTCTTCTGGTGTCATCCTTGACAGGTCATTGGTAAGGCCAACATAAAGTTCAAATGCATCTTAGAATTTAGAGACTAATTGTCATTGTTGACACACCACAGCACACAACAATGAAATGTGTCCTCTGCATTTAACTCATATGTGACAATGTGACATAGCTGGGGGCAGCTAATTCAGCGCCCGGGGAGCAGTGCTTGGGGGAGGTATCTTACTCAGGGTACCTCAGTGGTTGGGGATTTGCACCTGCAGTCTTTCAATTACGAGTGCCACCACTACCTACATTATTATTATTATGCATCTCCTATAATTCCATATTATGACCATCACTAAACCAATTCACAGTGCTCTAAAGAGTAACAACGAATGCATCAATGGTTTTTAACGTGCTTTTAGACATGAATCCTCAGTGGATTCTCCTGTACCCCATTCTTCACCTACATGCATGGTGCAGCCAGTTACTATTTAAAGAATTAATTTAAAATGTCACCAACTCAGTGAAATTAGAGTTAAATTGAAGCATCCTGGTTATATTCCCAAGACTTATGTTACACAAATTGGGTTTTGAAATAATCATCTTCATTTTACTTAAAACCTGAGCCACCAATCCTTTAGAAAGAAAGTACTAAAAATCCTAATGAAATCAATTACATTGTTCTAATAACAGAAAATTATAAAGCTAACATCCAAAATAATAGTGATTATACTTTTAATCAACTAGAACGATATTACTAAGCTTGCAAGCAAAATGTTGAAAAGTAAAGGGAAAATTATTGTGTATTAATCTAAAGGGAAATTTGTGTGCTGTATTCAACTCTATATTTATCCTGATTCCCATAAGTGAACAATAGGATTTTGTTAATTATCATTTTCTTTCGTAAGTAAAATTCCCTGATCAATGACTTGTGAATTCCTCATTTTGGGGACTTTCTGAAAACCCTCAGATTTGTTTGATTTTCTCGTGTCATCCTTTCACTGCTCCTGAAACGTCTCTCCTTTGTTATTTTTTTCCTTTCCAATTTCTTAAACCTTCCAGACTCCCGTCCCAAATTAAATCCCGTTTCCTTCACGCCGTCCTCATGTCGAGTGACTCGCCAGCCAGAAGCAAGAGAAAACAAAACAGGGGGATGAAAATATTTTGATGATTTTTCGTCCTGTGTGGTGTGTGGTCTCTGGCGACCCGGTACGATTTACTTCTACCGTCGCTGACAGATTGTCTCGAGCTCTGCCAGGATTTTTCGGTCCAGCTGCTGTATGATTCACTCCATAGCCAGATGGCACAAAGACTCGCCTTTCGGAGCTTTAGGCCGATTCTGATGCCTCAGCACATTGGCTGGCTGGGACGCTCATTTTTGGGTAGCTATCCTGTCATTAATGCATAGAGACATATTCCTGCCCCCTTGGCCCGCGCTTCCTTTAGCTGACCTCCTGTTCTCCACATTTTTACCCTTCCTGTTTCAGTTCTTTCGTCGCTAGTTTATTTTGCAAAAGTCCTTGCTGTTTCTTCTCATTTTGTTATTTTGTTCTACTTTAAATTCCCAACCAAGGGTCTTCCAACGCCAAAGATCCTGGATTTTCACATAATTTCTGTTCTGAGATAATAATACACATATTTATTATGAATAGACAGGGCAATTATCAAACCAAGTAGCTACTAAGTCATTATGAAATAGTAAGTAAATAAAGGAAATTCAGGTTAGCGATGACTCAGGTCATATTCAGACTCATCTCAGCTTTTTCTCATTCTCTCTTTCATTCTGTTTTTCACTTTGAACAGGTGGAATTGTTTCTGTATGGCAAAAATAAAACTGGCAGAAGGTTCTGATCCAGTTTCTTAATCTCATAGCTACTATACCAGCCACTACAATTAATCCAACCAGGGTTTAAATCCATTTCTATTATACTGTATGCTTCCTCAAGGATTGGACAGACTCAGCAGTGTAAATTACTGTAATGTGTTCTGTATTAACCAGCTGAAATACACGATACATTGCCATCACTTTATGATACGGTATTGAAGACATCTAGACCACTATCATGATACAGGAGACTCAGTCCATATAAACTTGATTGACTAATTAGGCATATTAACTGTTTATTGAAATAAATATGAAAATTCAGAACACATCACTAAAAGTTTTTTGTTTTTCATGGTGTCACGACGGGAAGGACGAAGGATTTGAGGGCAGGCGTTGAGGCGAAACAAAAGGGGTTCTATTAAACTCACAGGAGATAAATGGGAAATAAGCAAGATCACAGAGGATTAAAACAGGAGGAGCGGAGCGAGGCAGGGCGCAGGCAACAGGAGGGAACAACGTCAATGACCGGAGCAGTGAGGGCGAGACAAACAGGTACATAAATACAAAACAAACGTGGGGCAACAAGCAACAGGCGTGGTCCATCAGAGCCACATTAAGGAGGAAACAGGAGCGCCAGGCAGACATGGCAGGCAGGCTGTGACACAAAAAGTAGAAGGGCTTCAAGGTCTAAACTGCAAAAAGGTTTTATGTTATATATGTCTAAATAAATACTTCTGATGGCATAAAAATGATTCAAATTCTTCCGCAGATGCTCAGAAGGAAGTATTTAATTTGTTCAGAAATATATGCCCGTGTGAGGACGGGAGGTGAGGCGTCTCCACGGCAACGGGTGTCAAGGTTCCCGTGACGCCAGCACGGGCCCGGTAGTCGGGAAAGCGGCCCGTAATCAGGTAGCTGCTGGCCGCAGTAGCCCAGAGCAAACCAATTCAATCCCTCCCTGCCAGTCTGGCGGACCTTGCAGAATAGGTGCGAAATTTTCATTTTGAAAATACACCATTTAAGAACCTGTACCATGCCATGTCCATGAAATCAATTATGTGTGTGCTGGCCAATGACCCTCCTGCATTCACTCGCATGCAGTGTGTACATGTGCTTGTTGCACCTGCCCTGCACATCGTCAGTGAAATCCACCCCCTCCTTTTCCATTTCTGTGTGTTTGTGTAGCTAAGCTGCCCCCCCCCCCCATAAACTCATAGGGTGCTTTCCACCAGGTGGGGTGTAGGGTTTAAATTACGAACACGCTGTTAGTTGTTTAAGTGGTACTTAGCATCCCAAGAGACTAGATGCTGAAAGGTTAGCCTGGGATACAGTACCATCAATGACCAGCTGGACAAGACTGGGTTTGGTACGTCCGGGTGTGGGTGGAGGGGCTAGGGGTGACTGAGAACCTGCCCCCTTCAACTGAAGAAAGTGACCCCCCCCTGCCTTCCAGCCATTCCAAGTGCCCTTTTTCTTTGATGACGACAACTATGCAAAATCTTCCGAGGCGGACCCCCGCATCGCAAAAAGTTACGAGGGAAACTCCCGCTACAGCTGGCAAAAAGGACTGGTCAGCCTCGCTCCCCTGCTAGAGCACCCCCCCTCCCCCGGTTCGGTTTCAGGCGAGACACCCTGCTGTAGCCGATCAAACCGCCCCACCAAGACACCATGCGATATTCTGAATAAACGCAGGATAAAAAATATTCTCTTCTGTTCGATTTATCTTGCAAGACAGCTGACCTGGAACACCTTAGATATATCTGGCAGACCATCTAGGTAGAAAAGTTCAGAAAACAAATGAAGAGATAAAAGGGTAAAATAATCACATGCCCTTAGTCAATACTAATATTAAAAATACACCTAACTTTGGATGTGATTTTCTGGTTACTTAAAAAATTATAGTGGCATTTCCAGTTTTACAGGGCTACCATCTCGCACGCATCTGGCATGACACGCGAGAAATCTTACTGCAAATCTATTTTATTCCATTATAAGCATAAAACAGCTAAGTGAAAAACATCGGGGTAGTTTGCAAACCATACAGACTATTTACTAGGAAATAAACCTGCTACATAGGCTACATGTAAATAACTGTGCGGATTTGTCTCGGATTGAAAATCTCAAGCTGGTGTTCTGAAATTTTTTCCTACCTAAAATATTTTCCTACGCGTAGCGGAAATTTATAACCATATCTGTTATTTTGTCTTAACTTGTGATAATATCATACCAGCATAAATATCTGCTCCCCTCTCTAAGGGTTTTATACAGTAGGACATTATTATAGATCTTCATAAAATCTTCATAAATATCTGCTCCCCCCTCTGTTAAGGGTGGTAGGACATTATTATAGACGTAAACACTTCATAAACATCTGCTCTCCTCTATGTTAATGCCAGCTGCCCAATGTATATAATGGACTTTAATGAATATTCATTATCAATATCAAAATTGTAATGAGTATCATTTATATCAGTAGGCTATAGATATTCCAGATCGTTGCGTGATTTCCCGCTTTCAGGTGAGAGGTACCGGTACCTTGTTCTGTGAAATTATCCGCCCGCCGTCAGGGAGGGGGGCCGGGGCAGGTGCGCTCCCCCAGTATTTGATCCGCACCGGGAGCAGCGCTCTGATCCTCTCCCTCTCCTTTGATTCCTTTGTCTGTCTTGGGGTGCGTTTCATCCCATATCTCGCCGGCGCTTTTCACCCAAACCGTAAGCATGTCAGCGAAAATCCGCCCCGTACAAATAATACGCTATTTTTTTTACCCTCTCTTTCAAATTAATACATTTTACCTGGGTATAACCGCAACTAGAAACCAATATCTTCTTCCAAGGGACATGCAACATTTATTTCTTGACAGATGAATTTCACGGTTTATAATATTAACTTATATTATTTTTTCATACAATATTTAATATCATGAACCGTTTAACACTTGAACCCATATAAATTAAACCCGCTAGGTGAGATTTTTAAAGCATCAGGTTTGACCGGTAGGCTAATTTTCATATAGAAAGGCGACAGACGCAGAGGAAAGTCAGTATTCCTGAGCTGCCTGGTTGTATAACCGCAATTTAGATATGTGTACCAGTTTTATTACCGTGTAAATAGTCTGGTGGGTTTGCAAACTATCCTAAAGCTTTTGATGTGGCTATTTTGAGGCTTGGCTAATTTGAAGTTTATAATAGAATAATATGTAGATTTGCCGTATGATTTCTTACGCGAGAGTGAGAGTCTGAAAGCGTGAGTGTCACGTCGGATGCGTGAGAGCTGACAGCCCTGTATTACCTGCGGTTACACTTCACGTGGAGCGAAAAGACAGACAGGCATGGGGGGGGGGGGACCTGAGGAGTCACGGCTGACTGGACGAGAATGGAGCTGTATTCACTACCCCCCACCAGCCTGAGAACGCGCTTGACAATCTCTGCTAACCCCTCTTTGCCGCGCGCGCGCGCACATGCATATATTTCATACAGACAGGAAACATCTTCAGAGAACAAGAGGTTGGCAGTGACTTGATCACATCCAAGGACATGTCAGCTGTTTCCCTTGCATTTCATGCAACGCTGCCTTAGATATTGTACATTCTACAAAGCGAGCACCCGGCAGCCTCTGCATCATGATTGCCAATACTGCAGTACGTTCCCGGTAGACCTCATTGTATCATTGTACTTGGCCACGTCTTAGATCACACGTCCCTCTAGTAAAATGAAGCACAGAAGAAAAAGAAAAAAACTACAAGGAATACAAAAAATGTCCAAAGGGCTGATATAAAACTGCTGCTTGACAGCATATTTCTGCGTTGAAGTTTAAAACACAGAATGTGCTAGTGGAAATCACTGAGTCTTAAAAGTGCCCCTCCCCATCCCTGTATCAGCCCAGCGGCTCCTTGGGAGGCCTTTAAATTCCACAGTCCATCCCAAAGCTGCCCAATGTTTAATCCCTAATGACCTCAGAAGCCTAATTAGTGTCATCTGGGCTGCACTGCACCAGGCACTTCTTTACCTAGGGAACAATCGCCATGGAAATGTGATTGATACCATTCAGCCAACCTCTGTCTGATGCCGTGTTATCCACCTATTCTGTTATTTTCAGACGGCGCTGGAATTGTTGAGGTCACCCTGCACAATAATTTGTAAATTGCATCAGGAGGAAACATGTTCAGGACTGATTATCTTTTGGTCGATGGTTATGGGCTTTTCAATGGATGGCTTTCAGCTGAGGTTTAATCAGGTTTTTGACATTTTTTACGTTCATGCTACAGGATCCGGTGACAGCAGTAATGTGTCTGTGTTAAGTATTTCTTTTTTGGCTTGACAAACAGAGCAGGACGCCTTTGAGCTCTGTCTAACTCTCATACGTTTAACAATGAATTAAGTCACTTTTCAGCCAACATTGTGTAATAAATAATAGGGAACTTCACTGGACAGACTGTCATTTGTCATTTGTTTTGCATAGGAGTTACCCAGCACACTGGAATCCTGCACCCCAGCACTGTACGCCTATGTCCATGTGCAGGATAAGCAGATGGGGAGATGTATGGATGTCACGCAACACCAGATACCCTTGTGCAAAAAGGTAATTGCCCCCTCACAGTGTAACTGAACCGACTGGAACATTTGTCAGGAATTCGGACCACTGATCCGTGAATGTCATTTTCAGCGTTCTTTACGACTTCCTGGATCGCTTTAACACTCAATAATAGCTCCTAAAGAGAGAGACGCTGTTAGGATGAATCCCCGGATTTGGGTTTTAGCTGCAGAGCCAGGCAACGGGATCGTAATCCTTGTGGGGACCAATTCCCGGGTGGTCCATGAACAGCCTTTTTGGAAGATCGATGTGCTGTAAAAAGGTGCGGTTAACAAATCCATTCTGATAGCATGGGTCAGTTAAAGGCAGGATTATAGTGCCTCCTACTGGCCCCAAATTAGTACCAGTATCACTTTATTAGGGTTACAATATCCGGGTGTAAATCTATAATACCCAAAGTTTGCATGTTCGATTCTGTTTGCAGCAATGAAAGAAATTTTTAATAAAAATTGCTCTAATCCTTGATATTCTTCTGAAAATTAGACTGCCGATGGGAAATACTTCATTGCAAGAAAATATGCGTGTATCGCATTAGTAAACGTTACCTTCATCTCCCTTTGTAAAATGCCTGATCGTTTACACAATAATACAGGCATGCATGTGATGTAGGTTCCAGACTTACCAGCCCCAGTTCTCAGTGCAAGGCATTTCCATTCCCACCCCCCAGGAGTCAAGGTGAGGCATCTTAACCCCCCAGGTATCACTGTGATGTATCTTTACTGCTCCCTCATGTACTCTGGACTTTCCCACAAAGTACAAAAACAATACAAAGCACATTGTTCCCCTTACCCATCTCTGCTCCCCCCACCCTTTCCATCACCCCTCCCCATCCATACTGCTGCTTAATACTAGAAAATATCACCGGTTTTACTCAGAGATCACTTAGCTGTAAATCAAAGCCTTTTCAGGCAACTTCACGCCGCTCTTCTTCAATGGTCACTGTCACCGAGTCCCACCGAACCCACCCCCCCACAACGGCCTTTTGAAAGGCCCCCACCCCAGGCTTTAATCATGCTTGGCGATGCTCTTGTTGCTGGATGAGAATGACCAACCTGCACCCTCCAAACATAAAGAGCTGTGAGTGTAAAAATGACCAACGTGGACACCACTCTAAAAAAGACCTCAAGATTAGTAATTGTTCTGCATTCAATGACATCAAAACGCCCGTTTTAAAGCACGAATTTCAATCAATACGGCCAGCGTTCCGTGCTCTCTCTTCCTCTCTTTTCAGAGGTTTTTGTGCTACAGTTGCCGTGGATACACAAGGACGCTTCCATCGGATTCTTCTGGCAGTTTCATCGGCACCGGGGGGGGATGACTGCGCCTGGTGCCCCGTGCCATGCAGACCCTCCGGAGCCTCACAGCTTTCCCCGATTCATTTGTCCAATAAACTAAAGCGAATCGTGAAAATGATTATAATGAGGATGGTTATCCGTATCTACCGGCATGAACCTGCAAGTGAAGCAGTTAGCATCAAGCAGGCCGGCAACTGATGCCTAACCGTGGTGATCCAACCGAATATCCTGCAGTGTTGCCGGGGTGACCAAGCCAGCCTTACACACAGGTGCAAGGTGAAAGTTTGACAATGAGCCAGATGGGCTTCAACAGGCCAAGGACTTTGCCACAACACTGCAAGAGTTCCAGCAGTGAGCCAGTGAATAGACTGGAGTACGGCCCAGTCCTGGTGCCCTTCCGGCTGAGAGAACTCTACTGAATCAACCTCAGAGAGATGCGTGTGTCATCTCCTCCAATCTGCTTTTTTTCTGAAATCTGTGCCCAACCACTTAGGAAGGGCACTGTGGAAAAACAACTCAAATTGAAGCGAATTGTGAAAATTATTATAACAACGGTGATTATAATCATCAATCTGAGTGCACAGGTACAAAGTATCAAGCATTTCTATTGGCTGACAAGTCTCTAGGCATTTTTGCACCTAACCAGATAGAAGCCTATGGTTTTCTAACAAATAATTATCTATTTCATAGACTTACCTATAGTAATATTTCATAGACGTGATCATCTATTTCATAGATGTAACTATCTGATTTGCCCAAGTAGTCCATCTCATGTGTCTGTAGATATTTTCATTTATATGTGGATTTTCAGAGTTTCAAAGGGATGATTACAGTGGAATAAGCGTCATCAATATCAATATTTCATGAGCAACAAAATAAATAGCAGCAGTGGTGAAAGGCAGCCAGAAATCAATCAGTGTTTCTGGATCGTGATTAACCCTTTCTCTCTTTTCCCAGAAGCGTGCATCCAGGACCTGTTTGCATGGAGTGCGACAGACAAACCCGGATACCAAACGAGCAGCTAGGGGAGCGAAAAATACGCCAAGAGCAGGGTGGAGACTCCGGCCTGCCTAATCGGCATATCGGAATGTGGCGGGATAAGTGGGAAGAATCTGGAATCCAACACACAAACAAATGGCGGGATCCTAATTTATATGGTCCAAATTTTAAGATTCAAGTATGAACGCAAAGGGCAGGCAGGTGATGGTACTGTTTCTGACAGCAGGGTGAACAGACAGGAAGATGTCACAGGCAGAAGGGTGGGCAGGATTTCTTGATTGTCTTGGGTTTCCAGGCAGCACACCCCGGGAGGACATCAAAAGTGCATTAGCCAAAGTAGGGGAGACTAGAGGCAGTGCAAGTGGTTAGGTGAGTGTAATATGTAAGCTCCAGCAAATAAGGGTATGGCGGTATAAGTAGGAGGGAGAGGCAGAAGGGAATGCAGGCCTGGAGAGTCACTGAAACATCAGCACTCCAATTCCACCAGGGGGTGTGAAGTTAGAGTGACAGCACTGAGAATACGCTGCTCAGGCATGCAAGGTCACAGTGGCATCTGCCCCCCTGGATGATGTGTGTGTATGTGTGCACCCTCTGATTAGCTGGCAGTCCACTCAGTGTATGCCCCAGGTTGGGCTGCCTACCTGGAATAGGTTGTAGACCAATATAAGCAGATGGATGGATGGACGGATGGATGGACGTATGGATGGATGGATGAATGGATACATGTATCAGTGTATCTGAGTGCACACCCTGTCCAATGCCATTAACACAGCTGATACTCCTTCATATCCCCTGGTTATATAACAGATTATTTTCATCGGAATAAGTCAAGGTCGCCGTCTCACTCGGTCTATCAGAGGCATTTGTGACTCTGACCTGGCAACCCAGCTGTCCTGAGACAAGCCTTCATCTGGCAACCCAGATGCATAATGTATCCATCCATCCATCCATCCATCCTCTAACTGCTTATCCTGGCGGGGTCACAGAATATTTGTACCCTAAAGCCTTATAAATTTTAAATGATGTTATACATTTTTAATGAACTGTAAAGTAGGTATAGGATTCTGGCTTTATAAAAATGTCAAATTCATTTTAATGCAGGGGGTTAGGGGGGACTAGTTCACCACTGTCTGAAGAGTGACAGTGATCTACAAAGGCGGTCCAAGAACTGTAGAGGGTCTCCTGTGCCTCCATTTGAATAATTCCTTCCGTTTCACACCAAAAAGAGACCTTTAATATTTATTGTTTACATGTTATGCTGCACTGGTCCCATTGCTAACCTCAAGCAGGAAATCTCCTTCCCAGTCAGCATACTGTTCCCAGGCTTGGGTTCTGCCTCTCCATTCTGACCCGAGGTGCCGTCGCCCACAATCAAAACAGACCCCTTTCATTTTAACTTCACAGGCCAGGAAGAGGAATCTGGACACAGCCTTCAAATCACAGCAATGAAGGTACCTCTGCCTGAGGTTTGCCACAAACACACACACACACACACACAGGCAGTCAGACAGACAGACACACACACACACAGACAGGCAGTCAGACAGACACAAACACACACAGGCAGTCAGACAGACAGACACACACACACACACACACACAAACTTGGCATACCTATCTAAATCATTTCTATGGGAAAACCCTAATCCCTGCATAATGACCTTAACCCAGCCCAAACCTTAACATAAGTAACCAAACAAAATAGAAGACTTTTGGCATTTTTATTTTTGATTGCATTCACAGATCTTTTTGGGGACCTGAAAAATGGTCCCCACAACATAAAAAACAGGACATTCAGTCTCCACAAATTAATATAAACCTAATCCCCACACACACACACACACACACACACACACACTCCCGTACGAATGCCACAATCTCAGCTGTCAGTGGGATGTCTTTTCTAAGCAGGGCTGTGGAAAGGGCCCCCCCCCCCCATGTCAGCAGGGGGGTGGGGCTGGTAGTTTGGGAAAAACAACTTTTAAATGATTCAGTGAAACCCAAGAGGAAGCATGATGACGAAGCAGCCTCAGACCATTCTGCTCCGGCGCCGTCTCCCCCACCATTTATCTATAGACCCCCCCCATGTGTATAAATGCACATATATATTTATATCTCGAGGGCCTGTGCCATCTGCGGGTGGCACTAGAGAGTATCTCAGGAATCCTCTGTAGTGCACCTTTTAGTGGATACGCAAGGAGCCACAGTTGTTCAAGACTGACGCTCCGAGTTTTCAGAATAAAAGGGGAGGCAGCTGCTGTAGGAACAGGGGTACAGATGGATTTTTCCCCCATCCCAGCTCCTCCACCGGGGCAAAAAAAGAGCGATGCGCCCAACAGCACCTTTGCCATCACTAAAAGCATGACGTAAAGTCTTCTGGGCCTGGTTTGAGAGCCACGTGTGTTTCGGGGCGGGGGGGGAGGGGTGTTTTCTGACAACACGATTCTGGCTCTTTCCCCTTTCCCCCGGTATGTTCAGGACACTGGGTGAAACCTTTCCCATTTAAAAAGCTTTCATCAAGAATACTGCTTCTCCACGCGGGGCTGGATACTGAAGTGGGTAGATTTGTCGCTTAATGCGTGCCTGTGCTCTCCTTACCTCCAACCTAACAATTACTCATGAGCGACACTTTAAAAGTTCATCTCATACTGCTTTTTTCATCTGCTGTACTGAGCTAAATGGCATGGTTAGGACTCTGAGAAATTTTATTTCAGCTTTTGCTACGTGGCACATAAAGAAGGATTTCAGAATCAAAATTTGAATAAAAGAGTCCCTGGATTTCAGAGGATTTTTCGGAAAGTGTCCACTAGAACGAAAAAACAGATCTGCTTCGCTGGACTTGACATCATCAGGACACATTGAAAAAAACCTGTTCATTAGCTTCATTTGGATGTCAGTTAAACAACTGTGATTGATAACTGATCTGAATATCTTATTAACGAACGACTTGTGTGTTATTGACGGTTGTGGAGACCTGCTGATGTGTTGTGACCCTTCTTCTTCCGGCTTCTGTCAACTCATCATTCTGTACCGGTTCCTTCCAGTCAGTAAGCAAACCGAAATCACCCTCCCCAAAGAGGATGGTGCTCCTCACTGGTAACTGGAATTTCCTTTTCTCCTTTTCCATCCCATAACACGAATCTTTCATCAACCCTTTAACGTAGCCAGACTGAACCCCCTGACCAGCTCCGAAGCTGGTTGTGTTTCTATGTCTTGCCTTTGGGGCTCATCCAACTTGTAGAAGAGTTTTTCTCTCTTTCGCCAATCTCCCAGTCAGGCTTCGGGGGGGCTCACCAAAGAAGTTTCCCAAATATGTCGCTAGTCTGTCTAGGCAATGGCACCACGGGCCTCAGAACGTCAGATTTGATGGAAGCTTACAGAAGGGGACAGAAAAAAGAGTCAGGACAAACAACTAGTCTACAGTTACAGGGTTGTCTATAAAGCAAATATAAAATGTGTGTGTGGTCATGTATATTTTACATTGTGGGCACTAAATGTCCCCACAATGTGATAAAAAAAAACCTGTTTTGTTTCATTTTTCAGCACTTGTGACCCTCATTTAGACAATTTGGCCTCTGCCTCTCTCTTACTACTATTACTGCTCTCCCAAATATCCAGGTCAGCAGATCATTGAAAATAAGAAGAAAACATCTAAATAACTGATAAAGTGGTAATGTTTCAATTTTCCTCTCCAGGGTGTCCCCAGCCAGGTGCCCTGTGCATCCTGACATAGCTTCCAGGCCTCTCAACAACCCTGGATGGATGGATGAATAGCACTTGGATATCATAGATATTAAGAAACCAGAACCCTGGAGTGACAAGACAGCGCCACCCACAGAAGCTGTTCATAAAGCTGTGGCATTAGGTTTCCACATTTAGATATGACTGAAATGTAATTGACTTAATTTGTACATTATGCATGTGCAGGCCTCAGCTAATTATATGACATTAATCCAAATGAACAAGCTCTAATTTTTTGTAGCCAGCACAGTGTCTCAGTATCCTGACCTTTTTGTCTAGATAGCTCCTTCTGAGTCTTTGCATTTTCCTTTGTCTATATTTGTCTCATTGTTACAGAAACTGCATCCTCTCTTTTGCATTACAGCGTCTTTAGTAATACTCTCTCAGATTGGGGAGAGTCCCCAGCATGTCTCCATTTTGGGGTTGAATATGGGAACCTACATGTATGAAACCTACAGATATTAAGTCAGTCCGGGAACATGACTCTCACTGTAGCCTTCACCAATGCACCAACGGTTGGACATCATTGAGTGTGTGCTGACTTTGCCCAGGAGGAGGCAGTATCATCACCTGAGGAACTGTGAAAATTATTGCCTTAAAGAGTGAGACCATAGTTTGAGTCTTGTCATTACCATCACTCTTTTCCTGGGACACTGACACCAAAGATTGATGGGAATTTATATACTGACCTTGGTGTTTGTTCTAAGTGCTGACAGTAGCCATTTCTATACAGCTTTGCCAAGTCTAGAAAATTCTCGGAAGGTTTTGTGACAAAATGTCACAGCTGAAGTCACTTCCCATTGAGAGGAAGGGCCTGATATGGCCTGATTCAACTAACCTGTAAGAGCTGCTTAATTTATCATCTGTGGACTGGTCTTCAACTATCCCCGTTTGCAGAACTGGCTTCATTTGCTGGGAACATCACCCCCTCCCCCATTTATGTGCGTCCCCCACACCTTGAAAAAAATGACGAGAGGTGTCTCATCAGGGCTCATCACGTCGCTTCGACATTTTCGGTTCCCATTTCTTCAACTTTATGCTTGGACAGTTCCGGAAATGTATCTTGTCAGGAGCGGGAAAACACGTCCCCGTTTGCTGTTTCCTTGTCCCTTGGCGATGCCAGTGTGAGTGACGGGGCTTTGATCCGTGCACAAGCAGCTAGTAACTGCCGCTTAATAACTGAATACATGTTTGAGTTACATTCCCATGTTTTTTTTTTCTCGCACCAACAGTGATTTGTGGGAGACACCAAAAAATAATGATAATATGAGTTAGGTAATAAATCCCAAATGTAATACAAATTCCAAATGTAATATAACAAAACTTTGCAGTAGAAGGATTAAGGTGTGACTAGGGCTGTCATGATCATGAAATTCTAGTTGATGATTAATTGTCATATAAATGATTGTGATTTAATTTTCCTGTTCATTTTATAATACTATCAGCCTAGTTAGCCTAATCATAGTTGTATATTACTGTCATGCCGGTTAATGAGGGGACATGGCACAGAAGGAGAGTATGATCAGGGCAGGACAATTACAAATATACCTTATAAAGATCTAAATATTGAATATATGGAACATATAAATAAAAAATTGCTTTTTAAGCTTTGTAAACAAATTGTAGAGGCCTGATATGACATTGACGACTAAGTTAAACGCCACGAGATAAATAGCAGGTGTTGTCTCTTCCCGATCCCATACCACCGGCCCGATTTTACTTCACACATCTGCACTGCCGTATCGGCTCATTCTGCCACTTTATGGCAGGTCACATTGTCAGCATTTCCAGGAAACTAAACTTATTGGAGGTAAGGTAGTCTGGAGTAAGTATAAGTGAATGAAGACAAAATCCATTTAAACTATTGGGTGCCATAAATTTGACAAGTTATCTAGCTAAGCAAGAAATCCGGCTTTACGAAACATGATCCAGACTAATGATTAATGATTCCGTTGACTTAAAAAATAACCCATTTTATTTGCTTCTCATTTTAAGTGTTCAGTGTGGTCGTCTATTTCTAGTTTTTTGGTCAACACTATTGCCTAAATATCTCATATCTGAAATGTTTGTTTATATTTCATTTGAAATTGCGGCTATCCAAAGACATGGTATTTTGGTATACGTACAGCTTTGGTTCACTCTAAAATGAAATATTAAGTTCGGCATATTTTATGATTCTTTCAGCCATATTTATATTCTTTGCATGTTTAAATACGTATTTATGTGCGTTTCCTGTTGTTATGACAAGAAATCACTGCATGTGCACTGTGTATTAGCCTTAATACCTTGAAAGAAGTACAAATTAGCCACATAAAGGTTAAAACGCACGGTAATTTCTTTTCATAACAGTGCGAGTGCACATAAAATACATTTGTGCTGCTACAGCAAGAAATTTCCGTGTGTATGGCTTTACGGCGAATGTGTACTTGCGTGCCATTTATGCGCATCAGTTTATATCATTCCAAAACAGTGGGATTATGAAAAAAACATACATTTCTCTAGTTCTTTGTCCTATTGGCATAATATACTGTCCCTGCTGCAGCATAATAGTGGCAGCTGTCAGGAACATATACATACAGTCATCCCACAGTAACGAGACACATAAACACACACTCAGACACAAATGCAGGTGCTATGCAGAACTTGTATTGAACAGAAAGAGAACACAAAGAATCCAAAATAGGAATAGTTATTTTTATACAGATGAATGGAGACAATTCTAATGGTCATGCAAAAAATAATCACGGTCAGTTCAAATAATCGTGATCAGGTGATTATGTAATAATTGTGACAGGCCTAGGTGTGACCTAGATACAGGTTGGAAATAAGGTAGGGTTGAGCTTGTGTGTATATTATAATGTCGCATGCCGCCTGCCATATCCACCTGACCCTCCTGTTTCCTCCCTAGCATGACCCTAACAAGCCACACCTGTTACTCATTTGTTCTACCTCTTGTTCTTAACCTTCGTGGTAATTACTCCCAGCTAGCTGCCTCTCGTTCACTCCCTTTAGTCCAATATATACGTGCTTACCAGTCCTGTGTTCCCCAGACTAGTCATTAATTCCCTACCCTTTACTAGTCTTCCTTTTGCCTTTAGCTCTTCCTGTTAGTGAACTCCAGTAAAGTCCCCTTTTGTTTGTCCTACATCTGCCCCTGAGTCACTCCTTTTCACAACCTGACATATAGAACATAAGAAATTTACAAACGAGAGGATGCCATTGAACCCATCAAGCTCGTTCGGGGAGAAATTAACTAATAGCTCAGAGTTGTTATCAGCCCAGTCACTAATTAAATCAAGATCCCGTTGTAGTCTCTGTGCTGCTATTATCTGCTACACCACCCACCTTGGTGTCATCTGCAAATTTGACCAGTTTACTATATATATTGGTGTCAATATCCTTAATGTAAACAGTGGTCCTAAAATTGAACCCTGCGGTACCCCACTATGACCACAGGCCCACTGTGACATTGTGCCTCTAATAACTACCTGCTGCTTCCTGTCTGTTAACCAGTTTTCAGTTCAAGCTGCTACAGTTCCTAAAATCCATACTGCTTTGAGCTTAAGCAAGAGTCATTTGTGGGGACAACATCAAAGGCCTTCTGGAAATCTAAGTAGATCACACTTTGAGATTGATTTCTCTTGTAGCTTCCTTGAAGAACTCAAGTAGATTAGTTAAATAGGATGTGCCTCTCCTAAATCCATGTTGGCTACCCCTCAGAATGTTATTTGAATCCAGGTAATTTACTATTTTCGATGGGATTATAGCTTTCATTACTTTTCCAGTTATGCAAATTAAACTAATTGGCCTAGAGTTTGTTGGATTACTTCTATCCCCTTTTTTGAATGTGGGCATTATATTAGCATGCTTTGAATCAAAAGGTACCACACCAGCAGATAAGGATTTCTGAAATAGTAAAGATTGGTAAATAATATTCCTCATCTTTTTTAACTCTGTAGGTGTCATGACCCGCTCGTTCGCTCCTCCCGTGTGCCACGCCCCCCTCGTTACCTCATGTTAATCCCCGATTGTAATCACCTGTTACCTGTTATGTTCTGTCATGATCCGCCTGTCAGAGCCTCCTGTGTGCCACGTCCTCCTCGTTACCTAGTGTCTGCTCCCCATGGAAACCAGCTGTTGTTAACTAACGTCTGATTGTCTTGTGTTCTTAACCTTGTCTCACCCAGTCTGCATAAAGATAGGTCATTTTGTTTGCTATGTTTGCCAGCTTCGTTTGTTTGTCCCGAGTCACCCCGGTTTTACTTTCGTTTTGTTCACTTTATACTCTGTGCTCCGTCTACACGGAGAATAAAAGCCGTTGCACGGCTCCGCTGCTTCCAGCCTGCTTCCCTGCTCGCCAGACCCGCAGCACGGTCGTCACATGTTCAGCCTGTCCTGTGTATTTATTCCGCGTCTGAGTTAGTTTCCCCAGATCTGTCATTGATGTTAGTTACAGTGTTGTCCTGTCTGCTTGGAATAAACCCATTTCTTGGATCTTCACCTGCCTGCCTTCTCATTCCTCGCTTCCTGCCTGCCAGACAGTGGTCATTACAGTAGGCTAGATGCTACCAGGGCCCTGCAAAATATTTATTTTGACCTTAGCTAGGCTTTGTAGCACATCAGCTTCAGTCATATATATATTAATCATGAATAATGTTGGATTAGTAATGAGTGGATATGTTACTCATGTCCTGTACAATAAATGCTCGTGCAAAACAATCATTAAATTCATTTACTATATCAATTTCATATCCAATTACAGTACCCTTACTATCCTGTTGATTAATAATTTCAGCTTTTAGAGCTCTTTTGGAATTAAAATGTTGGAACAAACTTTTAATGTCATCCTTAGCCTCCAATGCAATCTTCCTTTCTACATTCGTCTTAGCGAGTCTAATGTTATTTTTTAAACTCAACCTATAGATTTGGATACAGCTGCTTTATTTCGGCATCATTAGTTATGTTCCATTTGTGGAGCAGAGCCCCTAATTTCCGTAGTAAACCACCTTGGTTGCAGTTTCCGAGATTTAGTTTTGCTGGATACAGGTATGAAGGCCTCTTGTACTTGCAACAATAAGCTTTTAAAAAATTCCCATGCCTCTTCAACAGTTTTGCTAATTAACTCCATCCAGTTTACAGATTCTAGTTTCAGTCTCATACCATTACAGTTGTATAT
>JAODUD010000082.1:15984155-15998252 GCA_026784285.1 Stomatorhinus walkeri | reverse complement strand
GTACATATAAACTGTGGTGGACTGGCAGCCTGCCCAGGGTGTACTCTGCCTCTCAGCCGATGATGCTGGGATTGGTTGGATAAAGCAGTATAGATGATGGATGAATGGAAATATATATATATACATATATATATATGACACACACACAGTGGTACCTCGAATTTAATCCGTTCAGATATATATTAGTGCTGTCAAACGATTAAAATTTTTAATCAGATTAATCACAGGGTTTCGATTAAATAATCTCAATTAAATAGCTCTCATTTTTTTATTTATATTAATCGCATTTCATTTTGCATGAGCAAACACACTCAAGAAAAAAGGGAATATATATGCACTTAACATCTTTATTGAACATCTTGAACTCGAGTCGGATGCATTCCATCTGCCACAGAAGTGCAATACCATGGAGCCATATCAAAAAGCAATACTTTTTGCTTAGCTGGACACCTTGTCGGATTTAAGGCACCTCAGTTTAAATGGACTTTATTTTCGTTCACTTACAATTAGCCAGAACTACCATAAATCTGACAAATAATCCGACTAATTATGAAATCCAATTCTAGCCTGGTTAATTGCCATTGTTATCAATATCAATTGGTAACACATTACGAGCGGTGCTTTACGTATAGAACTTCGTAGCAACACGTCCACAGGTAAGTTGGACGGTATAGTGTGCGCGACAGATTTAATGAGCCACAAATGAGATGTTGTGCTTAAACAGTATAAAACTACAACTTTCCCTTCTATTGATAAAGGGCGCAGCCATCTCAGATTCTGAACTCGGGATTCTCTGTGCTGCTACGAGATATTTCTTGGATCTCTGAGAAACGGGAGCGCGTATGTCGTCACTTCCGGCTTCCAAACTCGGAATCCGACTCTAAATACCAGTTCCCAGGGCAAATGGAACGCACCAAAACTGCCCAAAATGGGTTGACAGAGACATTTCAGGGTTTCTGAGTCATTCTGCACTGCAGATGGGTTAATTTTAATCAGATTAATCATGATGATGGATTAATCCGCGTTAACCCATTAATTTTGACAGCCCTATATATATTTACTGACTAATGTGAACTTCATTTTATCCTCTGATCAGAGTGGTGGTTAAACTTCAAATTCCTATCATCGAATTACACAACATAACCAGCACTCCAGGTACAATCCACTGGCAAACAGGAGGGTCACATAAAGCCAAACAGGACAGGCTCATTATCATGACCAATTACCACTCCCAGATCAAGGGTCACTCAAGAACTAGCTACTTGTTGGGCTTCCTTAAAAGTGCCATGCTTGTCAGTGTGCTTGTGCCATCCCTTACTTGTTTTCACCCACTATGGACAGCAGGTTTCACTTTTAAGCTGTGGAGTGGCTGCAAGGGGCCCGAGGAGGTGCAGCCGTGGGGCCCACGTCGTATGTGCTGACTAATCTTCACTGGGCCAGTGAGGGCTGACTGATGCCTGTCGCCAGAAATCCAGCAGGCAGAACTGCTCCCAGCACACTGCTTCTTCCACAGTAATTACACGTTCCCACAGGGAAGTAGTCGGTTTGAGCTCTTTGATGCTGTCTTGTTGTAGGATGTTACTCCGCGTGGGATGAGGTTTACTTTGTGTGAAAGATCAGCTTTTTTTCATGGAGGGGCTCATTTCTGCAGTTGACTATAGTTACCTAATGGGTTTGTGCCGTGGATCAGCCTGTGTAGTATTCTGTGTGGCTGGATGTTGGTGGATTTATGACATTCTCCATGTAATTTGTTGCTAAATAGAACCCGGGGGCTAATCCCTAGAAAATAAAATCTGTAATATACAGCATCAATATCAGTCACAATACTGGGCAGACTGGGACCTTTTTGTGTGTTTTGTGCCGGGTCAGGTCTTACAAGGAGTTATAAGTGCAATTCAGAGCATCTGAAAACATTGGAAAAGGTCACTGGGCTGCCCCTCCCCCTCATCAATTTAGGCCAAGTCTCCTGTCATACATTTATGATCAGGCATATCCCGGTCAGGGTCCAGCTGCGGTGACAAGCCCATAAAGTGCATTTATGGGCCGAGGGATGAACATTTGTCTCCCTTTTGACCTGGACTGGCGGATAGAGGCTGGAGAATCTCTGGCTGCCTTGGGGAGCAGGATGCAAGTCAACGATTAAAAAAAAATAGTGGGTCTCAGTAAATGAATGTTCCCATTGGACAGGTCGTCCAGTGCTGCTGCCCCATCATGCACCTCTCCCAGGCACTTTTTATGGGGTGTTGGAAGTCACCGCGGCATGATATATTTTCTCTGCCCCCTGGGTCTCCTGCCACCAGGTCAGTGTTTCTGTAGTCTCAGCCCTTTCCCAGAGATCAAGTGTCACTTTGTGTCTATGTGGATACGGACGTTTGATCAGAAGCCGCCAGTGGACTTGAATGTAAAAGATGCCCATGGCTACAACCAGGGGAGTTTCTAGCTACTGAAAAGAGCAGGGACTAAGTCAACTTTACCTGGGGCTTGACTTTTTTCTTTTTGAAGGAAGACTGGCATCTGGGCTTAAAATACTTGGGGCTGTAGTCCTGAGAGATTGGACCAAACAACGCCCATGGCTACTACCAAAACTCAGGCCTAATGGATCCAGTTAAAAATTTGCAGGAAGGATGAGTATCATACCAACGGATTCCACAAGGGACAGACTACTCTCCAACCTCCCCAAAATAAAGGACAGGGTCATACAAGGCAGAAACTTGCCATCTTCTTTGCATGTAAATGCTTTAAAACAACGATGGTGTCATATGCTGACCACATTGGGAGATAATCCAGGAATGAAACAAGCATTTCACCTTCCAGGCAAAAGACAACAGACCTTTTTCAGGAGTGTGAGAATCCTGTCAAATGGTATTCCATAGACTTCAATATTCTACCTGTATCTCAACGTGGTAACTGGACCTGTTGCCTCATCGCATGAAATGTGTTGTCGCATTTGTTTCCATAGTTGTTAGTTCAGTGGCCTCATGCTATAAAACTAAAGCCAAATGCCATAACCTTCTTCCTCCATGCACAGCGTAAATCCCTCTGCCTCGGAAAAGCTTTGACAGATGACCATTACATCAGAAAAACTCACCAACTGGTGCTCTGAGATGGTGGTAGTCTCAGAAGGCTGTCGGTATGTGGCAACCAAGTTGAATGGGGCTGTGTGAAAAGAAAAATATACCTTAGCTGTAGTCGAACAGCTTGGCTTACTGGCAGACACATGGATATTTAGCAGAGTCAGGGCCATTCTGGAATGTATTCATCAATTCCATTCCAAATCAGAAAATGGAACTGCAGAAATAACTGTTGAGGTTGCAAAAAAACTATGGGGAACAGAATTAGAATTGAATTCGAATTTCAGGGAGATTTAAATTCCAACTCTTGTTCCAATTGCTGATTTAGATTTGAATTGGTGAATGCATTCTGGAATGGCTCCAACCCTGATATTTAGAAAACAGGACTTTTGACAGATACCATTAACAGAAGAACCTGCAAAGTACAGCACATCTATCATCTGTTTTGGCTGATACTGTTTCAACTGGCGACTATTTGGATTTTCTTCAGCCCTAGAATACTTCCAGTATAGGATGGTGATGGATGTGACTGATAGCCTGGACAGTGCTGTGGTGTATCATATGGAGGGTTTTCTGGTCTGGGGAGACCTCTGGATGAGCATGATGCACGGTTATATGTCATGCTATGTAAAGTGCAGAAGAAGGGCTTAACATTGACTGAAGTCAAGTTCCTGGGCTGTTCAATTGCAACAGAAGGCAGATACGAAAAAGACCAGATTCATCCAGAATGTGGACAGGATGACAAATGTCAATCGGAGAGTCTTCAATCTCAAAGTCAAGTCAAAGCTGGAAAGCTATCAGAAGTCACTGGTGACTCTATTGGGAGAGAAAGCTTTGAACTTCTGCCAAAAATGCAGAATGAGGTTAATGAGATACTTGTCATCAAGCTGTCTGTTCACTGGTCTCAGCCATTCCTTGAGGTCCAGAGCTGTTTTGTGTCCATTTTGGAGATGAGCAGCAGTTAATCCTGTCAAACTGTTAAACAGAATTCCACAAATCTCCATGGCCTGCCCATAATTTTCCATGCTAACAGGATCTGTAACCTCATTGCACTGAATGTTTTGCCATAGTTGTGTCTGTAGTTTGCCTGGTTGATGGCATCATGTTCTGAAGCAGCAAGAGATACTGGGTGTTCTTAATATGGGCACTTGACTGTACTTGTGTTCTCCTGTGCCTATCTTCCGTTGCCAAGGATCAATTTCAGTACTCAAGAACAGAAGCATAGACAATGGTAAAAATCTTGGATATCATTTTTGGTCCTCCCTAATGATCAAGGATACATTAGTTGCATTCTGACAAGACCAATCCTATGATTCATTACACCCCTAGTTTGTTCTTGCCAAGTATGATCTTTGCATTCTTGGTATTGAAAAGCACCCACTGTGTTTCGAATCTGAGTTTTCAGTCTTCAGGCCCATAAATGTATTTTAGATGCTTTCATTTGCTCCATCCCATCTGATCAGAGTCTCTGTGCCATTACAGCAAAGAGCACCTCCGTAAAATAAAGGCACCAGGTGATCCAAAAGGAAATGTTAAAACTGCTGAAAAATAACCTCACACACAAAATACACTCTTCTGAAACCAGACCATTTAATTTGCATTCCAAAAATGTAAAGATTAAAAGTGATGCTTACATTATTTTACATTATTACTGTTATTACACATCCCTTGTAACTTTTGCACTCTTTTCATGTTATTTAATTACATTTAAGAAAATATTAATGTACCATATCATAGATCAATCCCCTTTTATCATGGCTAGGGACATGGAAAAACTTGTTGGAGGAACTAATAAAATCTAGGGATGTCGCCTTGGTATGGTCCCAATCTGGGTTTTCTACATTACACTATGAACAGACTGCTTCCCAAAGGACAAGACTCTCCTCATTTCCTCCTAAACTAGTTTTGAGCCTGTAACTCCTTTCCTTGGGATCTCCTCTACCAGGACTGCTGCATCCTTCCCGAAGCTTCGACCCAAAACTTGCTCCTCCTGTTAAGCCTCAAAGGTGGCTTAAAGATCTGTATAATATATCCTCCTCATCTCATAGACCACTCTTCATATCGTTGCTGTCCGATGAATACCGCGTATCTGTAAAATCCCATTATTTCAGGAGTGTGAAAAAAAACACATTTTCTCAGAATATATAAAAAAAAAAAGAAAACATAGAATAACATAATAATACACCCCATTAGGACCACAAATAAAAACTCATTATGCAGCCATCGGTGAACAGTTTAATGTTTTAAATGGACTTACATGGATTATTGTAAGCAAAGCAAACAATATCCATCTATCAATGTTACGTTATAGTTAGTGATATAAAGTAATCTATACAAGCCACCATCATGAATACAAATGTTACCTAGTATGAACATAAATGTTAGTTAAGTAAATGACTTCCTAAAACTAACTTTTATTGGTCAGTTAGATGTAAAACTCTATCTGAAGGCAGAGGAGAATGGGTATACTCCATCTATAAAGTAAAAAGTCACAATCTGCAAAAAGTGGGCTTGTGTAGTTTTTATCAAGCTGCGATGATACATAGTTTATTGATTCAATGCCAGTAACCCTGCCATTAAGAAATCATGTTGTTATGTATTCCTAATAAACTGACTACCAGTATGTAAACATTAGAAGTTCTACTGTTTACACTGGTGTATTAGTTCTTTGGTGAATGAACTCTGACAATAATTGGCCTTTAGAGTCACACATACTACTTTCAACAAAAGGCTCTGCCTTGAGGTTCAAATTTCCTGCTATATTTATTAAGAAGCATATTTATATATCTATCTGTGGTATAAAGTTATGCTCAATACCTCAATAAATGAACAATAATACTCCCTTTGGCGTTGCGGGAGCTGTGCTTGTGACTCGGAGGTCGCTGGTTCAGATCCCTGTGTCAGCCCTTTAGCAAGGCCTTTAACCCCCAAATGCTCTTTTTTTAAAAATAAAAAACTGCATATTGCTATATATAAAAGTGTTCACAGACCAAATAAAATGTAAATGGCAATGAACTGTAACCCCAGTGGTTAAAGGTTCATTTCTAAAAAATTATATGAAGCTGAGAGAAAGTACAGAGGGATCAGGGAAGCTGTCATTCATTCATTAAACAGGTAAAACCATGACGTGACCATGACTTCAAAAAGAGTTATGGGATGTCTGTCAGCTGTGACCAGCTATCAGTAGCAAGACATGAATTGTCTGGGATTTAAAATAACTTTTTTGAGAGGTAGCTGAATGAGAAATTGGGTGCCACCTTGAGTTCACCATATGCCCTGCTGAACTGCTCGATTGAAAAATCTACATGCATTGCCGGCGGGCAGGTCATCCAGCACCAAACTTCAGCTTTTATCCAGAGCTCACAGCATCACTATGGAGACTGACTTACCCAGGGATCTGCGGTAGCTTCATTTTAGTTTGTCGGCCTAAAGCTGTGAAGTTTAAGCCAAATAACATACCCTTCTTCCTCTACCTCTAACAGAGAGGGTGTAAGAACAGCTTGAGCAAATGGACGTCGTTAGCAGAATAGAGAAGCTCCCTGATTAGTGCTCAGGGGTGGTGGGGATGCCTACAGAATAAGCAAGTGCATATGTGTGGACCAAGATGAATGGGGCTGTGCAGATAGTGAGCTATATCTTAGCTTCAGTGGAGCAGACTCTTGGCTTGCTGGCAGGCACATGCATATTTAGCAAACTGGATGCCAACATGGGCTTCTGACAAATACCATTACCAGAAGAGCCTGCAAAGTACAGCACATCTATCACCTATTTTGGCCAATACTATTTCAACTGGGGACCATTCGGATTTTCTTCAACCCTAGAACACTTCCAATAGAGGATGGCGATGGAGGTGTCTGGTGGCTTAGACAGTGGTATGGTGAGTCATATGGATCCCCAGGAAACCCTGTTAGACTCTGCTCTTCCTGACCATCGGGTGCTGGAGGCCAAGTAAAGGGAAAAGAATTGGAAAGACACAAGTAGCAAGTAGCTCTTCGACAAAGACACAGGGAGACAAAGGGTGAAGCATCTCATGCCACTCTTACCTGGGGCTGGCGAAGAGGCGTGGTTCACTGATGCAAAAGTCCAAGGGGATGCTTTTTGTACGTGTCATCTACATTTGACATCCTTCTTTCTTACCTGATCCAGGGGCAGCAAGGATCACCAAAAAAAACTGACCCTACTTGGTGTCAGTAAACGTATCCATCTCCAACCTAGCTGAGGAATTCGAGGTGTTGGCAGACGTATAGTCCAAGAAGAAACACTGACATTGGGGAACCAAGCAACAGTCACCCTTCAGTCAAGGCAAGAGCACCCAAAGCAGTACACATCCTACATGACCCAGGCACACAGTTGAAAATCTCTACAATTGCATTCTTGTTCAGACTCGGCACAGAAAAACAGCAGTACGCGATACATGCATCAGTTGCAACAACATGCGCAATACATGAGGTTCAGCAGTGTCATCATTGGGTGACATTTCAAGGTGGAAACTGACCATTTGCCACCATGAGTCTACTGGGAGATAATACTCTGAATGATCTTCTGGCCAGAATACAAAGACTTAAAATGAGCTCAATAAGATACTTGTACTCAGTTTTACTTGTTTCTAGGAAAAAACCTACAGATAGCAGAAACCCTGTCTTGTACTCCTGCGGAAGATTAAGGCGGCTAAGCAGAATCTGGGTATTTGAGAAAATGAAGATCTACTCACTAGAGGGCGCTGAAACAGCGCGGGTCTGAATGAGCATTGTTAACCATGCATGGTGCACTACCCACCAAGAGGTGGTGCATGAGTTAGTCATAGCATTAGTCATGAGGAATAGGGTGCTTGATAAGATAGATGGGTCACTGAGGTACAGCCAAGTGCAGGGAACAAGCCAGACAAAGACATGGTGGTAAGGACTCATCAGCTCATCAAAATAGTCCTAAAATCTAGAAACTCCATCACAGAGAGAACAAATGTCTAGCCTCTAATTCCAACTAAAATGCTGACAGATCTTAGGAGAAACTGGGGACTGACCACGATAAACAGCAATAGCTTGTTGTTCATTAGTTTTAGAGATATATGGAGACAGCAAATCTCACTCCAACAGATGTTGTTGTCCACCTGAAATCCGTCTCTTTGCGTCATGGCATTCCTCCTCAAACACTGACAACTGGCTACACGTTTCATGGCTGAAAATAGATGGAATCAGGACACTAGTAGACGAGTAGTTTCCACAGAGTTACAGTGGGGAGGGGGGCATTGAAAGAGCTATTGGAGGCCACTCCCTACCACCATGCATTGCTTCATTATACGGCTACACCTCCCAGAATAAATAAAGCAGAGTTTGCTGATGGTACACATATGGCATTCAACTGTTCCCTATTTCTGAGAACCCTTGGACCCCGCTGACCACAGAGCACTACCGGTGAAAGAGAAGAGGTGGCAAGTTCAACATAAAACACAGGGTGAAGTACCTGTGGCTACTGTTAACTGGGGAAGAGGTGTGCATCACTTACATAGGAGTCTTGGCCAGTCCTCAAGGACCCCCAGACAGTCCACGCTGTTTTTCGCAAGCACACCTGAACCAAACACTCAAGCAATCAAGAACACTGAGTACCTGGTACATGTTCGTTGGGAGCTGGGAGGGAGCAATAAGGAATGAGGTGAGAAACAATGGTCTGGAGATGGAGCTGTCTACACCCAGTAGGAACCAAGTCCAGGGGAACCAAAGGATCACTGAGTAGAAACCAGAACTGCTTGGTGTCAATGGAAACCATCAGCTAAGAAAGCAGCCCAACAGGCCATATAGAGAACAGCTCACTCACTATTCCAGTGCACAAGTTATCAGGTGCAGACTGGACATCACCAGCCACATACAAACCAGGTAAGTTATAAGAGTCATCAAACCCAAAAGACTTAATCATACACTAGGGATGCACCGAAAATTCGGCCACTGAAAATTTTCAGCCTACAATGGCCAATAGTGCATTTTCGGTTTACGACTGAAAGACTTTTAAACATGTCTGCAACAGGAGGTTCTGACGACGCAAGCAAAAACTGCAACCAGAACACACCTGACTGGATTAGAGCCAACATGTCTGCCATGTGGGTGTATTTTGAAATATCAGAGAAAGACCCATGGAAAGCAGTTTGTGAAGCATTTCAGAAGTCGACAAACGCTTTCTCAACGTCGGGATTAATATATTATATGAAATCAAAACATCCCAATCGCCATGCTGATTATGAGATGAATGCGGCACAGAAGAGGAAATTCCCAGCACACCCTCTCCGTCTATGGCGAGCATTTTTTAAAAGGCAAGAAAGTTTTCTAGTGATTGTACCAAGGCTGAGGGCATTACACAAAAGATAATGGAATTCATTGCTTTAGACGATGAACCATTCTTTGTCGTGGAGGACATTGGATTTCGTAGGTTTATCGAGCACATTCAGACCCGTTATGCTATGTCTAGTAGATGGCATTTCTCAGATGTGTGTTTAGCTTATAGCTGCAGATATTTTAACCATCAGCTTTACGACAGACATATGGAGCCCAGTATAACTGTACAATGGATCGACACAGATTTCAAGCTGCAAAAAATTCCACTCCAGTGTATATATATTTGTTTTGGATTTATCCATTTTGCTCATTTGTATAATAATTGCTGGTATATTTGTTAAGACGGTTAAGATATGGGCATTGGCAATCTTTGTTTTAATGCACTATTTTGTTGTAGGCCTACAGAGAAAATATATCTATTATTATATCTATTATATATTATATCTTTCAGCAGATTTTAAAGAACGTGTTCTGAATGCACATTGTTGTAGTAGTCCTACAGAGGATGTTAAAATGTTAAATGTTAAAATGCACTTGACTTTAATGCACTTGCATTTAATGCATGTGTTTCATGAGAGAAGAAATTTAATTTTACAATCTTTCAGCAGTCAGTTATAAGCCTGTAGGCTATTCAGGAGTGGGGGAAAGTAAAATATTATATTTAGAATATTATTTGATTTTATATTGTGCATTGTTCAAATGACAGCAGACAGTGCTAAATACATATTTTCATAGTTTCATAACTGATTTATTCTTTGAAGCATGAATATTACTTTATGCATTTGCAATGCCTTAACTTTAGTGAGGTAAGTACCTACAGTCCCAGCCATAACAGCAATGGTACAAAAATTGGCATAATAGTTTCTTTCGGTGTTTTTTTTTTTTTGGCGAAGTGTTTCCTCATTTGTGGTTTTTATCCAAAAATTTCATTTTGGTGCATCCCTATTATACACCGTAACATGCAAAAGAAAGATATCTGGTACACTAATGTTAAAGTAACTGTTCATTATAGAGTTTAAATTTAAGTTTAAGGAACTGAAAACAGGCCCAAATCTTCTGGTTCAAAGGCAAAATAACCCTAATGAGTGTAGAAGATAGCATGTATAAACTCCTTTAAATATAAATATTAATCTTGTGTGGGTGCTCATATTATATATGGCTTCATCAGCCTGGTGGTGAAGGGGAAAAGGTTTGAATTATAAAACAGTAAACATGTTCTAGTCTCCGCTCCCATGGGAGACTGAGGCAAAAGTTAAATGATACTTCAGGGGTCAGCTTGGGAGCTGTTATTGTAGGACCCGCTTTAGTGAAAAAAATGCTCGTGCAAAATCATTATCACACACAAAATAATTGGAATAAAAGCTTGCACCAAACAAGGTCGGCAAATAACATCCCGTTGATGCTTTGAGCAACGCAAACAAAACTCCGTCGTTACAGCGCATTTATAATTCAATTTCTCAAGCGAGTCATTCATCCATTAAGGACCGGCCAGATGTGGCAAAAATGTAATCTCTGAAGCGTGAACAAAGCAGCCACTGAACTGGCAGAGTGCATAACCAAGGAAGTGCTAATTCCAGGTTTTATCCCTCTCCTTTAGACTCCTGTAAAGGGCTCTGAATTAAAGTTTCTGCCACAGAAAACGAAATTCACAGCGAGCTACGTTCACCAAGCACTGCTGTACTTTCAAAATATTATTAATACATCTGTACCTTAGGTGAGCTCCAATTCAACACTGCAAAATGTTCCACTGAACAACCTGATAACTCATATGCCTTCATACATATACACTTCAGCCTTTTTTCACTTTACATTCTTCTTAGAAAATCTGAGATTTTGTCGTACATCAATGTCTGAATGTAGTCGTGTTCCTTAACGAGCGACATCTCTCTTGCCAGGAGACGTCCATTTACTGGGCATCAACAAGGGTAACCGGTGTTATCCACAAATAAAGACTGGTTGACCGGTTATGTTACAGGAAACCCCAGTACAAACTTTTGATTGGTCTATTTCACTGAAGGTGCGACTTAAGGATTGTTGATTGAAAAAAAAATCTGTAAAAACAAAATGTAGGTACAAGTTTGATAGATATCCAGCAAAATTACAACAAACACAAAGTGATCTTCCATTTTCTAGATATTCCCTCCACTGGAGATGCCTCGGCAATGCAACATAACATGCATGTTTAATACAACACATGCAAAACAGTGACCGGCATGTGACCAGAGGGGGGGGGGTCACACAACTGACGCCTTCATCTAGCAATTTTCCTGTAGGAGCATACATAGGGGTGGCATGACAGGGGTCTTTTCCACAAACGGGGTGGAGGGGGGAGAGAAGTTCATTGTTGTCATACCTCAGGCTTCAGGGCGGCCCCTCCCCCTTCCATTGAAGGTGAGGAGTGACGGACAGAGTTCCCCACCCCTCTGTACACACAGAGTGCCTCGCTCCCATCCCTGGTCCCCCCCCATTCTGACACTTCCCCGAGCCTGTCTGGGCTCATCGAGCCCCCTGCTGTCATGCACCCGCAGGCTTTAAAAGCTACTGGAGGGGGAAGCAGGTAATTGGCAGGCCAGGGGCAGGTTTGACTCGGTCAATGAGGGGAAGGATCTGACAACAGATCCAGAGGACCGGCCATTACGAACTTCCCCTGCTTAGTTGACACTTGCCCGACCCCAAGGGTCTCTTCGCACAACAGTGCCGGCTCTCTGCATTTAATTGACATGTTCTTTCACGTCGACTCTCGGTAACATAAGCAGCTGGGTATTTCATTATTTTACATGCATTTCTTTTAAACAAGGCAAACAGACTTTGCTGGCTCAGCGATGGCTTCAATGGTGCTCCGGTAAGGTTGAAATAAAGATGACAATGAGAAGATCCCAGCAAGGCAGGGTGTGATGTCAGCTAAAGTTCATCAGATGCTTCAGATATGCACGAAATGTCACTTTTACAGGTGCTTAACACAGCATATGTTTCTGTGTGTGTTAGGGGTGTTTTTTTTCCCCGAGCTCATCAACGTTGGCGGGAGAAAAGGTTCCTGAAGGCGTTATTGTAGTTCTTGTTGAAAGCAGTGTAAATCAGCGGGTTGAAGAAGGAGTTGGAGTAGCCAAGCCAGAGAAATACACTCTTCCAAATGGGGGGGACGGCGCAGGAACACAGGGGCTGGATGAGCTCTGTGATGAAGAAGGGAATCCAGCAGAGCACAAAGACCCCGATGAGGATGCCCACCATCAGCGCCGCCCGCCTCTCCTTCTGCTCCCGCCACGTGTCGCCATCCGTCTGGAAGGTGACCGTTGCGTGGCGGACCGTGAACGCCATCTGTGGCTGCCGGCCAGCCTCTTTCACCTGGGCAAAAAAACACCACAGAGACAATAAAATCCACGGTCTTCCTCCAGACCGCAAGAGGACACATGATTTTCCTATCCTCTTGTGCACTTGAAATACAGCTGAATCCCAACTGGGCTGAAAAGTGCGCCCAACTTGTCGAATGAATACACATCTCACCCCTGGCAAACTCCGTGAGACACTTTTCCTCAGTCTCAGTACATTTGCATGACTGGACGGCTTTAAGTTGTGGGACGCCAGCCTTCCATTTGGGGTCAGTGATACCCCACCATTCAAAAGCATCTGAATACTGATCAGTCTGGCTCATTGCCTGCATCCTCTGCCCTATCTTCCTACTACCCTATGTACAGTCCTGCTGGACAGAGACGCAGCCTCGCCAACTTAACCAAGCTGCAATGTGTAGGCCCATACACTCTGTGTCAGTTTAGGATCTCAGGTTTTCTGAGAAACTCTTGCAGAGCGCTGAAATTAGCTCCTGTTACTGCCATACATACCATTCTCACAACAAAATTCCTTGGTTCTGGATACAGCTGCAAGATGTATATTAGCATACAAGTCATTGTATACATGCAAGTAAACTGGGAATGCGGGAAATTAGCATAAAAGTATGTAAACGATGTAAACCCTGTAATTTATGGAATATATATTGAGTGCTGTTAGTTCTCTTCCACCATTGATGCTGAATCAGTAGAAAGCGAACGCAGAGAGTAACGGCGAATTTCGATTCTACCATCTCTGTGCAGCCCCTGGGGTCATGTGTTGTTGCCACAGCCTGATGTGGGCAAGGATGATGTTATAGTGCGGTCAGTGCTCATCTGAGCTGTCAGCCAGTTCACAGAAGGTCAAGCCAGAAGACAGATGCTTTACATCCTGCGTACCGTCTGGCCATACAAACAGGCATCTAGCTGGACCCTGGAGGGAACACTCCACTCACAAAGCCGGTTCTAGCAAGATCTACTCTGTACTTCAAAAGTTGTGTGTGTCTATATATATAGGCATGCATGGGTGTTTGCCACATTGTGAGGACCAAATGTTACTATACAGCTTGTGGGGATATTTTTCAGGTCCCCACTATATAAAACTCAATTTTATAAAAATGTGTTAATACAATAAAAAAAACTAAAATATCCAAAAGTCTTTTATTTTGTTTGGTTACTTGTGGTTAAAGTTAGGGCTGGGTAGGGGTTATGGTTATGCCTATATAAGTGAATGGAGAAGAATATATGAACTGCATGTGTGTGTATATATATGTAGGTATGTGTGTGTGTGTGCGTGTAAATGTATGTATGTATGAGCGGGTATACCTATCCTTATGGGGACACAATGTCCCCATAATGTGATAAATATCTGTTTTTTTTCCC
>JAODUD010000082.1:15961740-15974229 GCA_026784285.1 Stomatorhinus walkeri | reverse complement strand
TTGAACAGCTGACCTAAAGGTTACCCCAAACACCTGCATACACACCGGCCCTTTGCGGATAAGATTGCCTACCCCTGGTCTACGCCATTGAATTTGGACCACTGAATCGTGTGTGATTCATTCAGTTTGGATAGGCCTGGTATTAAGAATATCTATCCCCAGAGACCCTGTTTCTCAATTAATCCAAGTAACTTAATGTAGGTAACTACATGTTTCGTCCATTTAAAATGACCCAGTCCTTCATATGTAAAGTAGCTAGGCCAAACGGATAATGCAGCCTTGGTGTAAAGCTGCTTAGCTCACTTTGGACCTGATCAGAAAAATGCCAACCGCAAATGCAGAATCTCTCAGGTGGGATCCATTAGCTCATGTTCGGGTTTCAGGGGTGATCGGTAACCCCTGGTGAGAAGATGCAATTTAAAGAATTTATTTAAGAGATGTACAGAAGGCCTTGTGGAAATCTCTCTCGATGCTTGCCTGCTTCTTTATTATTATAATTGTGCCATCCAGCTTAATGCTTTACTGGAGCAAAGTGAAGATTTAAGGTGGTGATGGACAGGAGGGATAGTCGGCATTACTGCTCCGAGCAGCTCCTCCGTTCCCGCTCCCCTTCTGGCTGGGCTGGCACTCCACCAGCTCCGTGTCCGGATCACTGGTGCCCCCTCCGGGATAGTTATGGGAATCAATAATGCGCCTTGAATAACAAAAAAAAAAAACAATGCAAAAAATTTGAGTCTATCTGAACCAACGCAGTTCCGTGATTTTTATGTAAATGCCAGTAAATGAGTCTAACAGGCAAATCTCAGCCAGGGTGATTACAATGTGCCCTGGATCGCTGTGCTGTGCAGAATGGCCCGAGTGCAGATAAAATGGCAGAATGGCTCCAGGTGCAGATAAAATTATCATAGACTGGCAGAAAGGCAAAACCCACGTTGTTACAAATAATAGCCTTTGCGAACTGCGTACGCGATGATGCGGGTTGACTGTACGGTTTGCGATTTGAAACTCGGGCATTTTATAAAGATGGGTGTTTATAGGCATGATTCATTTTCTGTCCTCAAGGGATCAGATGTGTGAAATTTAAAAATCCTAACCATAACTTTAGAGTTAATCGTAAGTATACCGTCCATTTCGGATGTAGATTTTTTTTAACAAGGAGAGCTACTAATAAACACAAATAATGAAGACTTATGAATTACACAATTGTGACAATTTGACGGCCTCAATCACAGGTCATATTGCACATAGTACAATTCAATGGATTCCTGCAACAGTGTCAGCATCAATCACTCTTGTAATGAGTTATGCTGACAAAATAAATGGAAAAGAATTAATATGTTACACCAGTAATGGAAAGAACAGATCTGCATCCAAAATCACGGACTGACCGCAATGCAGTATACACTGAATTGGCATACGCGTAAACGTGACATACTATGGTTACTGGGTGAATTACATTTTAATTACAGTACAACATATTCCCCATATGTTGAGTATACAATGCGCTGTACTGAATCTTTTTTTTTTTTCAAATACTCAGATAGTGAAAACGAGAAAATAATTACACTCATGCAATTGTCTCAGTAACAGTCCTAATTAGTGAAGATGTGAATTCCCGCCAACCGTCGCGGGAACTGGGGTTGTTATCAGAAGGGTAATTGGAGACGTAATGAACAATTTAGTAACGCATTCACAGCTGGCACGCTTGGACGGCATGGGGCACTTCAGCGGCCGGATAGACTGGATTTACTGCAATTTCTCAGCCGAGCCCTGAAAAAGATGCACTTTTAAAAAGTGGATTTGTAAGGGATAATACCTCCTCCTCCGCCAGCAGCGGGATGTAACGCCTTGGAGACCCCGGAATAACATAAGCGATTTCATTCCGTGACACTGACTTAAATGGAATCTTAATGTTTTGAGGAGCCCTAAATAGGAGACTAGCTGTTCAAACGTGCAACTGCTTTAAAAAAAGAAATGTTATCACCGCCCCCGCCTACCCCAAAATTACCAGCACTTCACCATAAATTCTGTTGTTTTACTACTGCAGCAACCTGCAGCAGTCTCCTTTCCCTGTTTACATGTTTTGACATCCAAACAAACGCTTACACTGGATTTTCTGCTTTTTTTCTCGATTACTGTGGATTAAACTGTAACAGATCAGACAAACATGAAATCGATCAGCCTTGCAAGACTCCTACCTTAGCCGGCTAAACTGACACCTGATGGTTTTGGACACGGTACCCTAAGCGTTTCTGACGGTGTTGCTAATATAACACAGACTGCAAGTCTGTTTATCTATTGACCAGGGTTTTAATCATGAGAAAAGCAGTGGCGTTTATAGCCACTCAAAACAGGCATCAGCGTGGGGGCTTTTGAGGACTGGGACCCCCTGTTGGCCACAAAGAGTCACTAGACTAACAAGGGGCTGGACAAAGTGACTTTCTGAGTGAGGCCTGAATAACTTCAACAAAGCAGCTCCTGCATATAAGTATTATTTTAAAAAATCTTCTAGGACACTGGCATCCAATTACTACCAGAATCCCATGTGAACTAAAAGGGGAGGCAACTTATAACCCAAACATTTACTTCAATACAGGAATAAAAAGGCTTAACACAAATGCCACCTCGAGTGTAATGCCTTACATTGAATTTCGGGACAGAGTCAAGTTTCAGTTACACTAATTTGCAAAATTTCGTAGAATATAACTGGCTAAAGTTCCGCACATTAACAACAACTCTCTGGTCATAATACCTACAGAATTTCTGTTCAATCAAGGACAATTTATCTGCAACAAAGGTGAAGACTCAAATTCACTGGCCCTGTGAAGTGCTGGGAACCCAGAATCTGTCAGGGTATCCATGCCCCAACTGCACCCCTGTTTCTTCTAAATTGCGTAAAATCACTATCAAACGGTAATGAAAAACATTTTATCTCGCTGCTCCTCCTGAAATGATAAGTTCATGTGTCTGGCGTTGGATGTCGCCCCTTGCCTAGCAAACATGACATGGTTACTCTGAGATTCTTAACTGCCCCGGGCAGCCAGCCTTGACAGCTGGAGTTATTTTCTGTCAGTAATTGGTGTTTCTGAAGCCCCAAAGACTGGAACTGTAAACATCATTTGAAATAACTCATGCTACGAGAAAAGCAGCTCGACCGTCTGCAGTATTACCCTGACTTCTCCAAAAAAGTATTACAGTGACCTCTTATTGAAAAAGGAAGTGGGAAAATGCGATCACAGTGTGCTGTATATTTTTTGGGTAAAAGTCCATAAATTACTGTCACCACATGTTTGTAATTTTTTGCAGCTTTACGGTTTTTAACTGTTATTTTCACATTGCAAAAACATAATATTTTAATACGAAAATGTTTGGAAAAATGTGGATTTAAAGCATTTATTATAGAGAATAATAATATGTACCATATTACATTAAACAGTGCTACTGTAATTTTTACGGTGAAATTCTGGCAACCACAACTGCCAGTAATTTACTGTAAATTTAACAGTTTTTTTTACAGGCGTAAGGAGAATAAAAGTTGCTTTATTAAATAAAGAATACTAAACAGGGGGCCTGGAAAACAAACAGGACTGGAAGGGGTCAGAAACTGGAAGGTTGTTATAGGGAAGGGCACAGGTAACACGAAGGTGGATGTCAGTGACCAGTCTGACGAGACAACAAGAACTTGCAGAATTACAAAGACTAACAAGGGCCAACAAGCAACAGGCGTGGCTCATCAGGGTCACGTCAGGAAGGAGACAGGAGGGTCGGCGGATGTAGTGGCCAGAATTTAACATTTTGAAGCACTGGCTGTGAGTTGATGAAAGCCCTGACGTCCCTGGGTGGGATAAGAACGAAGGTCTTTTAAATAATTTAAATCAACCTCATATTTTCTTGATTCCCTGATGTCTAATTTTTGCAATTAGTTTTCAAATTGCCGTTTACCACTGTAATAAAAAAAAAATAGGAGTGATCATTCAGAGACAATAAATATTTGAGAAAGATATCCAGTGGTTATTGTAAGGTATAACAAAGACATATCCTCATGGAGTTTTACATAGATAGAATGACATCTTGTTTCTAAGACCTTTCACATCTTAAAAGCTTTGTCTTCCTGGTTTGATAATCCAGGGCCATGTCCAGGTATTTCAGGGAGTTCAGAGAGTGGGAGAGAAGATGCCATTTCCAGAGTAAGGATCTGTTTGAATTTCAGACCACAGGCACTGTGAAGAAATCCACCAGTTTATACTGAGCTTCAGTAAGACTCCTGTTTTCTTTTCTTTTTTTAATCAATGGATCCTTCTGCTGCTTCCAAATGAGACCTAAATTCAAAGGATTCCTCTCATATCTGGGCATTTCAAAGTCACAGGCAGCTGAAATTAGACTGATACAGGAGGGTTTAAAACTGTGAATGAACCTGCACTTAAATCCACTTCAGCTGCAGCTACAAAGTTGGCCTGACTGTCTTTGATTATTACTTGTGGTGCAACTTTCTCCAGTTAACAAACTCCTTGATCTCCCTCCATGTTTCCACATCTGAATAACTGAGTTCTCTTGATGCAAACACACCGCACACCATGACCCAAACATTGCTGTAATTTAAAAAAATGGCAAAAATAAGACCAAAAACCTGCATTTGGGTAGATTCTCCGACTGACCTAACCTCAGGCAGACCTTCAGCGTGTGGCATAATCTCCAATCATCCATCCTTCCATTTTCCATATCACTTATCCAGCAGAGGGTCTCATTTTGAAAAACTCTCAGCCGTCCAGTAATTGGACCAGCCAATGCCATTTTACCCACCCATCCATCTTCCGTATCCACTTATCCGGTGTAGGGTTACGGTGATCCTGGAGCTTATCACAGGAAGCACAGGGCAAAAAGTAGGGGACCACCCTGGATGGGATGCAAGTGCATCACAGGACACACAAACACAGTTACCTGCTAGGGACAATTTAGAAACACCATAATTTCACCTAATTGTAGGACTATGGACCAGAGGAAGTGAAGGAGAATCTGGGTAACTTTGGAAGTACATAACTCTGTCCACACACACAGAGCAGGGCTGAGTAATTAAACCATTAATAATAAACCATAATGAAGATACATGGCATTGGCTATATATGCCACAAATAATGGGTCCTGTAAATATATCTTCTCTGCTGCTGGATCCCTGGCTCTAGCAATCCATAGGGGCTTCCTCGAGTTCACACAGCATTTCCACAGCGATCAATCTTGTTTTCCCTCCCCATTTCTCCAAGGATTTGAGCCGCTGTTTGGCGATTCGGTGGCGCGGTCGTTACTGCGATTCGAAAGGTGCGTGGAAATGAGCTTCGGACCAGTGGAGTATAGGAGCGTCACCTGACACCATGGGTGTGAAAATGAGCACAGTGACACATTCCCCCAACCCAGACAGCTTGCCGAACTATGTCAGGGGGCACAGTGACAAGCCACGGAGGGGGAGGGGCAATCCCCGTTATTAAACCAACCTATGGCCATTCTGCCTGTACGGCTAATCAATTTGCCCGGCTCGTCACGTAGTTTAGTAGACACCCCAGGCCAGCGGATCGCCTCCCTCCGACACTCCTGTGGCTCTTAGTGGATATTTAACCTTCAATCAATTGGGCACCCTCCCTCTTCCATTTGTCAATAGGACGCCGCATCCATCTCGGTCAATATGCGTAGAGACTTGCTCGATCTGGACAGCTCCTGGGAAGGTGGTTAACATCAGAGTTAGTGATGTGCAGCACGGAAACACAACATTTATTCCAAAGTTGCTAAACATGCCAATTAACTTAAGGGTTGGGAGCTCGAGAGGTGGTTTGTCTTACTTTTAGCTAGCTAAGCAACACCTGCAGAAACTATGCTGTAAGACTGATAAATGCTTTGCTGTAATATCCTATAGTCCAGGGCAAGGAACATGGTAGTTAAATGATACCCAAAATGGCTAATACCTATATCCTTGAAGTTCAGTGTTAAGGTTTTAGTCAGGCTTATTTGACCAACAGAATGTGAGACAGCAGTGGCCTCAATGGAGAAACCCTGAGCTTCGAGGCAGCCTTCAGTGACCCAGTTTCGGTTTTGTTTTCAATGAAATTTTCAATAAAACCTCTGGTGTTATGATGCTTGAAGCCTTAGCTGGCGGTAAGATGGCACTGGCTGATGCCTGTGAATCATACACTTCATAAACGGGTATGGAAATGGATGGAGATCTAGGTTATGTGTGCACCATTGCTTATATATGACCTATGCATTTATAGCTCTATGGAAAAACCATCATAAGGGGTCAACATAAATAGTCATGTGTGTCGTAGGACCATTTTAATTGTTCTTAACATAGACTAAAATAGAATAGAATAGAATTTATTCATCTCCTTGGGAAAATTGTCTATTTGTGTATATTAATAGATATTTTCTATTGTCTGTCTATCTCTGGGAATCTATGCCAAGGACAGTTTACATTAGTTTCAGAGAAGCTTATAGGAGCAGCTCGTTTCCCTGACAGACTTCCTGAAGGGTTTCTCTCCAATCGAGGTTAGCAGGCAGCAGGGATGAAAGGAGCTGGGAAACCTGGCATGGCTGCCGGCAAGACTAATGACGAGCCACGGGCGAGAGACCTGCTCGATAGGACGGCGGGGCATGGCCATGCATGTAGCCCCGACCTCATGGGGGTAACTAACATGGAGAGGAAGCCGGGAATGCCAGCGGGTGCAAGCGTCCTACTCTGCATCCATTAATACTGTTCTAGAATGCAGTGGGGAAGGGGAAACCACAGACGGCATGGCGTATATGACAGGGCACACACTGATGACAGGGCACACGCTGATGACAGGGCACACGCTTATGACAGGGCACACGCTGATGACAGGGCACACGCTGATGACTGGGCACACGCTTATGACAGGGCACACGCTGATGACAGGGCACACGCTGATGACTGGGCACACGCTGATGACAGGGCACACGCTGATGACTGGGCACACGCTGATGACAGGGCACACGCTGATGACAGGGCACAAGCTGATGACAGGGCACACGCTGATGACTGGGCACACGCTGATGACTGGGCACACGCTTATGACAGGGCACACACTGAAGACTGGGCACACGCTGATAACAGGGCACACGCTTATGTCTAGACACACGCTTATGACTGGGCACACGCTGATGACAGGGCACACGCTTATGACAGGGCACACACTGATGACTGGGTACAAGCTGATAACAGGGCACACGCTTATGACTAGGGACACGCTGATGACTAGGCACATGCTGATGAGAGGGCACACGGTTATGACAGGGCACATGCTGATGAGAGGGCACACGGTTATGACAGGGCACATGCTGATGAGAGGGCACACGGTTATGACAGGGCACAGGATGATGACAGGGCACACGGTTATGAAAGGGCACAGGATGATGACAGGGCACACGCTGATGACAGGGCACACGATGATGACAGGGCACACATTGATGAGAGGGCACATGCTTATGACAGGGCACACGCTTATGACAGGGCACATGCTTATGACAGGGCACACGCTTGTGACAGGGCACATGCTTATGACAGGGCACACGATGATGACAGGGCACACATTGATGAGAGGGCACATGCTTATGACAGGGCACACGCTTATGACAGGGCACACGGCTATGACAGGGCACACGCTTATGACAGGGCACACGCTTGTGACAGGGCACAGGCTTATGACAGGGCACACGCTTATGAGAGGGCACATGCTTATGACAGGGCACACGCTTGTGACAGGGCACATGCTTATGACAGGGCACACGCTGATGCGAGGGCACACTCTGAAGCATGCAATCCTGTTCAAGGGGGAATTTATTTCAGCGGTTTCGTGCTACCGTGCCTTTGGGCTGCGGGGGGAACCAGTGTCTGAAACAGAGGGAGAACAATAGAGTAAACTCGATGCCTATAGACTCCAATCCCCAGCTCTAGTGGTGTGAAGCCCCCACATCCCCAACACCTTTATTACTTACTCTAAGGACACTTACTCTTATACTGCACTGGTGTCTGTCCTATTGTCTCCCCCCCCCCCGAAGCACCTGTCCCCTCCCCTGCAAACTTTTACGTAAGAATTTCACTGTGTTCCTCTGAAGACACATGGCACGAAACGTTGAGACTTGGGCAGGATCCGATATCTGGGGGGGTGCAGCCCCTGGCTGTGGAACATTGCTGTGGAAAATAGCACATGCTATATCTCCAGTGAACCATCATTCTCTATAAAATGCTTAGTGTTTAAAATCTGCCCGGCGACCAGCCTAATGCACTGCATCCTGCAAACTAATTACACTTATGGAGAGGGAACCCGTGCCCGTGTATAAAGAGCTATCTGTGTGCAGCAAGGTCACAACTAGAGCAATTAACTCTGCACTGGGTGTCATCATACAGCCATCCCATCGCCAGTCTAATTCGTTAATATTTCTACTCGTCACATATTCCTGCTGGCCACCTTCTCATGTGATGGACTCTGGCCCAGAAGCAAACCCCCCCCCCCCCATCCCCCTCCCCTGTCTAAACGAGGCAATCATCACCCTAAGCAGGCAGACAAGTGGCCTGTCAGGTCACAACACTGACTTCCCATCCAACCCCCCCTCCCCATCCACTGCAATTAATTAACAAGAATGGGGCCCATATGGGGAACTTAGCTGCCGGGACACGCTCTGAATTACAGCCGCCACCAAGCGGGATGGACAGCGCCCCCATGCTGCAGACAAATGCTGAGATGGGGGGGGTGAAATGTCGAGCGGGCGAGAGCGAATGAGATCAAGCAAAGACACGTGAGTTGGCCAATCAACACCTTGGCCCCAGACCCCCGCAGTCTCCCAGACTGTGTCAGATGGATTGCGCTCAGACACGAAAATGCTTTAACATCAATTCTAGACGTGCATCTCAACATGATTAAAGAAGATCCTCATGTTTTTACAGCTTTCTCCCATGTGCAGAAACGTAGGATCATTAAAGATTAGCACCTGTGCAAATATTTCTTATGAGCAATCAAGGCAGCTCCCTACCCTTTGCTTGGAGGGATGGAGAGTCATATTTCGTCGTCTCCAGCAGCTTGTCTGCCTGGTCCACAATCTCGCAGAGCCCTGCCTGCCAGCCATTTTCTGGATTTGGAACTTTCTGGAATAAGAAGCCATAATTCAACCCGTCCTCCATCTTTGATTGTGCTGCTACTCTAAATTTAATCACTGCACTAACCTGCAGTGCTGTATTCTGGTCTTGTATGTCCATTACAGTTTATAATAGTGTATAAGGAACGTAATATGCGGTTGATTCTATAGAGGCACTTAGTAAATTTTGCAAGATAATAGGAAAAAACCTTCAGGCAGCTTGCTTGTACTTACTGAGCTGACAGCACACAGACTGGTGGCGGGACTCCAGCTTGAAGGAGACGTGTGTGGGTTCCTCCCAAGGTCACTGCACTGGCCTGCTTGTATCATGGTCGCTGATCGCCTTTCTTGCCGGGGTAAAACAGAGAAAATTGGTCTGGGGTGAAGGCTAAAGCACAGGCTAGTGACCGGTGGGTGAACCGACATGACCTTGGGTCTGAATCATAGATGTGAGATTCCCTGCGGGCTCACAAAGCCATTTCAGAATCATTTCCTTCTCCTTGAATGATGCCAAGCTGAATTCACTTTGCATAAAGTTTGTAAGATTTAAGTAGTGACTTTTTCCCCTTTTTGCTGTTGTTCTGATTTACTTTTTTGTTATTTTCAGAGTGTTTTATTGTACTCCGCTCTCCTGTAATGACAGTAATTATTATGATAGATAGGCTAAGAGTACCTGACCCGTTACACACAGTGTTTTCAATGCACTGTGTTACACTTGTGGGAGAAAAATCCCCAGACTAAAAACAAAGTGATTTAACTTCATTAGTGTCTGTTTCAAGGCACTAATATTTTCTGCCTGAAATGATGGCCACCTTATAATGAGAGAAGCAATTTGCTTATACAACCTTATTAATCAGACCTCACACTCAAATGGGCCAACTGTTTAATGCTATTTGCGGGGGTGTGGGGTGTATATCACAGAGTCCTTGGGTGGGGGTATACTATACTCCATTTATGGGGTACCTGGATTGAATCTAAACTTGGATTACTGCCACCCCCCCCAAAAAAAAAAACTGGGCACAAAATAAAATACACAACAGGAGAGTATTGAATGGACTAAAAGTCTGGATACACAGTGTTGGGAAGTGTTTAGACGAAAGCATCTGGAGGCTCTTTGTTATGGATTGCACGGGTACTATAGCACTGCGCTGTCCTGGTCTGTGATTTTATGCCCTGTCTCAGTGTGTGACTTCATCCTCTCTCATGATATGGCATGTCCTCTCCCAGGATCTGAAACATTCCTCTTAAACTAGCCCTACCCCCCATAGCAGTTAAGTGATCTCACATACTTATGGAAGTTTCTGGATGACACCCCAAGAAGGGGAAGATTTTACCTACAGGTAGGCAGACTACCTTGGACATAAGGTATGGCCAAATCGCACCTTGTCAGAGCGCAGCTCCGCCTCCTTATGTTCAAATCGCACCCTGTCAGAGCGCAGCTCCGCCTCCTTATGCCCAAATCACACCTTGCTGGATTGCAGCTCCGCCTCCTTATGTCCAAATCGCACCTTGTCAGAGCGCAGCTCCGCCTCCTTATGTCCAAATCACACCTTGCTGGATTGCAGCTCCGCCTCCTTATGTCCAAATCGCACCTTGTCAGAGTGCAGCTCCGCCTCCTTATATCCGAATCACACCTTGCCGGATTGCAGCTCCGCCTCCTTATGTCCAAATCACACCTTGCCGGATCGCAGCTCTGCCTCGTTATGTCCAAATCGCACATTGACAGAGCGCAGCTCCGCCTCCTTATGTCCAAATCACACCTCGATGGATTGCAGCTCTGCCTCCTTCAACATTAACTTTTTTCTTAATGTCCCAAAGTTTAGTACAAGACAATGGTTTTATAAAAGGTTTATTTTGCACTAAGAATCATGTTTTTTCTATCAGCAGGAATGTTAATTTTCATTAGTCATTGATTTCTCGAAGAGATATTCCTAGTGTGGTAGAAAAATTATAAATCGCCTCTAATAAATTCAACTCCAGACCTCTCAGTTGGTGAGCAAAGTTATCTCTTTTATTTGCGCAATAGAGCAAAGCGCTCCATCACACTCTGCACCAGGTACCAAGTACCCCGAGCACCTGGAGCACCCAATTGATAAACCATAATTCTCAGTTCCAAATAAATTACTCTAAGTCCTGATTGGTCACAAAACATCAACAATCCAAGCTCAAATGTATACCAAACACAATTCTCCTGCTCTATTGGTTCACCTTGGTAGCGAGGTAAAATCCACCCATTTTGTTTAATTTACCAGAACATGTCTTGACTGCTAGGCTCCAACTTGAAATATTTTTGCATTTTAACATTTCACTTACTGTCCTGCTACCATACTTCACTTACTAGCTAGACTCTAATAGAGGTAGGCCGTGTGTAAGAAGCAATCTGTGAACAACTTGACATTTTAACACATTTTCACAGGGATATTGCAAATGAATAACCAAGAATTTTACTTGTGATGATAAGCCATATTGATGCATTTTGCATATTGATTACATGTTACATTAAAAACAAACATGCAATTACTATTTAACCATGTGATTTCAAATAAAACATATGTTTTGATCACATTTTTTTTTGTTTATTTTGTATTGCTTTAAAGTGGTAACACAACATGCCTGCAAATGAATGAACCTTTAGGTCAGCTGTTCAAACCCAGGTGTGAGGACTCTTTAGCTGATCAGTCCTCTAGTTAGTGACCTAATTCGGGAGTTGCAGTGAAAACCCGCACACACGCTGGCCCTTTCTGGTTTCTCCTCAGTTTCTCCGGTTAATTTGTTCCTCGGCGCCAATCATCTGCCTCAGCCTGTGCAGCAATACATTGTTTTTGTTTTGCCTCAGTGAACACGACTGCCCCCTAGTGGCATCCCGGAGAACTGTTCCTGACACCTGACCACCGTTTATTAAAAGTTCACCCAGAGCTCTATGTCAGAACTATATGTCATCACCTCCCCCCTCTCCACACACACTTTCCTATTATGGGAAGTGCTCTGCCCGTGACCATATAAGCTAAAAATATTCCACTTGCTTCAGATTTCTAGCCAGCTTAATTAGTATAAATGCAGTGGCTCATTCATTATTCTGATACTTCTAAGCTGGAGAGGGGTTCGGATTCGTTAATACTATCCATCGCCATGGCGGCAGATCAGAAAGCTGTGTGAGGGAGCCTAAGCACGGCGGTCTATGAGCTACCTGCACAGGCAGAGTGTAGACAGCATGGATTTGCGGTGGGGGGGGGGGGCTAGCAGGACCACCAAATGGCAGCTGGGAGATGCATTAAGTGTGTCTTCCGGACCTGCCAGGAGCTCGCGCATTGCTAGTCGCCGCTGGAGCCTGAGCACTTTCCTGTGTTGGGGTGG
>JAODUD010000082.1:15929598-15954253 GCA_026784285.1 Stomatorhinus walkeri | reverse complement strand
CAGATTCATGCACAAGTTGATGGGTATCTGGTCAAATTTTCAGCATGGGGACAAGGGGCTTCTACCAGCCTGGCTCACATAGCTACTTAAGACAATGTCTGGCCAGATCTAAGGCATGCAGAACTTCACAAAGGGAGGAGGGGCATTAAATCCTGACATTCGAACGGCATTTAGCAAGGCATGAGTACTATTACTGCACCTCCCCAAGCAGTTAAATAACTCATTACCATTTAGTATAGATTACCGCTTCTCACAGTTTGGCTTTGTCATGTCACCTAATTAAATGGAAAATGGAGGATGTGTTCAATAATGCTCTTCAAATTTTATTGATTTCTATATATAAAATTCTAGGAACAGCAGGCAAATGATCTGTAGAATTAGGTCCTTAATGAGTTCTCAAAAATAAAATACGATTTATCAAGTTAAATTGAATAGTTTAGAAAACAAGATTATGTATTTTATATAGCATACATAACAATTTCATGGTATAAGAACCTATTGTTAGTTAAGAGGTGACCCCCCACCCACAGAGATACCTGTAATGGGTCACACGGTGCCCCATGAGCTGCCACACCTGTGAAGATGTTTCTTTCAGTTATCGTCTATTAGGATAAGTAAAGGTTTCAGCCATGTTTGTCACTTCGTATGATAGTATCTCCTACGAAGTGAAAATTAAAGCGGTGTAATTTATAGCATTTGACTGCCATCTGGTGGACATGAATGGGAAGTGCAGCGGCCTGTTTGCGACATCTTTTTTCTGGACTGACGGCCGAACTCTCGCCATATATCAACAAGCTGTTTTCACGATACGCACCCACACAAACAGCGCCGTCACGTTATGAAAAATATTATATTTTTTATATATAATTAATTAATATAATTAATTATACGGTTTAATTCATCATTATATCTCCTGATTTATAACTTTATGGTTTTAACCAGAGAAATTTATGTCACTTAAGAGTTCAGTGTCATTTCCTCTCGCCATAGTAATCTTTAATAATCCTTTGTTAATAATACTGTTTCGACTACTTCAACGAATAATGATAAAATTTCTCGTTGTAATCCAGAGAATTTCTAACATAAACCAAAACACAACAGACGTATAAAATGACCAAGCAAACAAGAGGATGCTGTCCTTTATTTCCTTTAATATCGTAACTCTTCCGTCACTGTGGCGCTTTCGAGCGGCATGGCTTGAAGCTTTACAAAATGAAAGGGAAACCAAATATTTACAAAAAGTCTCTCTGTGCAAACAGACGTGTTCTTTTACAATGGCATCGGATCGCTCTCCTATCGTATCAGAAAAGCATGCTAGGAAAAAAAACTTTGGTACGTTAACAAAAGTATACTATGCCTCTTGATACACCAGTTTATATATACACGGGTAGTAAGTAGTTACTATTACTCAGTATACATTTAAACATCGATAACTATTAAATTAAAGAGCACACATATCAGTGATGCTATTTTCTGGGAGGTATACTGGGCCTGTTTTACACAAAAAACTCCCCACACAGTGTTTCCAAATCGGCGATTCTAAGCCCCAAAATTAAAGTACAAACACCTTAGGCAGATAGGCACGGTAACTAGCAAAGATGGAGGACTTTGACCTAATATAACCAAGCGCCTGGGCAGCAGGCGGGATCCAAAACACAAAGAGGGCAGTAATCCGCTACACAGCGTTCATCTCACACCGCGATCGTAGCTAATCTAGAAAGGTACGACTATGGGTTAGTCTTTCAGTTCTTGGCAACATAAAAAACTAATGTTAGATCAAAATATACTATATTCATCCAGTTTTCAAAAAAATAAACCTTTTTCCTCTCCATTTTACACATTTTCATTCGGGTTAAACCTCAGAACAAGTATGCTCGTCCGCTTCCCATGCTTCAATTAAGTATCGCAATGTCAAACGCAAAATAGCGAAAAGCTCTACGGAAAGCCCCCGGACCTAAAGGAGCCCCCGACCCACTGCAGCCCCCAAGCGATGGACCCAAAGCAGACTAGAGGACACCAAGCTGCATGAGAGATGGGAATGCCGGCAAACCAAATCAGAGAGGCCAATGAGCAATGGAGACAGAACGCAGCTCCGCCCGTCAACATTAACCGAACCAATCAGGATGCGTCCTTGGAGGCGGCTGAGGCAGGCGGGACGGCGTATTTCCCGTTGAGTGGCTTGTGGCTGGTAAAGCTGGGTGTATGTATGGTTCGGATGTTCTTCCCACTGTGACTAAGGGAGGTGGGTGAGAGGGGGGAGCAAGAGGAGGAGGGGGAGGGCCGGCCGTTTTGGTTCTGGGTCGAGAAGGATGTGGGGTGACTTTTACCACTGTGGGCGGGGCTAGGGGACTTGAGCGAGCCATTTGAGAGGGAGGGGATGTTGCAGGGGGTGGGACGGGAGCAGTGGGGGGAGGGGATTGAAGATTTAGGGGAAGGCTGAGTGGGTGAGGTGGTCGGACTAAGGGGGTTAGTAGTTTCTGAGTTAGAAGTGGGGTGACTTGAGATTTTTCCAGAACTAGGACAAAACGCTGGGATCTTAGAAGCAGGTAAAGTTAGGGCTGATGTTTTTATGTCTCCAGCAGCTTTCTTAGACATTCCATTTGCCTGCAAACAAAGGTGCCAGGAGACACGGTTTGTCAAACAAAAGAGGGAAGAAAAACAAACGTAAAAGATGTGTACAAAGAAAAGGTAAACAACACGACGTACCGCTAAAGGACCGAGGCTATTTACAAGCGAAACAAAACTGGGCTGACGAAGGATAATCTAAGGGTGCTAAGCTATCTGTCACCATCTATGAGTTTCTGGAAGTCTCTGGGGGGTGGGGACGCCGAAGAGGGTAAAAGAGGAGAGTCAGTAAGTCAGAGAGTGGGGACAAGAGGTAGAGAGCAGCACTGAGGTGGCGGCAAATAGTGAGTGCCCTGCCCACACCGGGAAACTAGGGGTGGGACAAGGGCAGGAGGGGGGTGTATGGGTTAGGATTTTAGTAGGGGCATTTCAGTTTGGTTGGGTGGGGTGCACTGGGCATCCCAAATGGTGGGGATGGGAGGTGTTACAGAACGGTATGTATTCAGTAGCTGGGGCAGTGGGTGTTAGGTGGGGGCGGAAGTCGTTATGACATAATTTCTCACTTGTTACCCTTGTTGTCCCAGTTGAGTGTGTGAGAAGCCGTGGACGGCATGGGCATGCAAAAGCAGATGGCATTTAAGAGGTAGCAGCCAGGCACCAGGGGGGCATGCCGTCCAAGCGATACAGGCAGGGGGGCAACCTCAACCCCCCCATGACACAACAAACTCACAGCTCTACTCTTCACGGTCCCTCTCTCTCTCTCACTCTGTGCATGTTTTACGAGTCTTAGTGCCTCTCCATCGCAATCCTCTGGAGAGTGGAAGCCCCACCCCCACCCCCCAGCCCAGCCTACAGCAAAACTACCTGTCGGAACTGCCTGTGTGGATCCTGGAGGTTTGCCTGCTTTCCTGTTTTCTCGGCACCCCCTGCTGGCTGCCTGGACTTGGCAGAAATGGGCACCGGCATCCGACTAGTCGAGGAGGCGGGGTTGGCACTCTGCTGGGTTTCAGACGGAGGGTGGGGAAGGTGGAGGGGATAGGAAAAAAAAAAAAAAAAGAGAAACCATATTGGAGGCAGCAGGTAAGACAGGGCAACGAGGACAGAGCACAGCTCGCACCCGACACCGGTCCATTATGGGATAGGACCGTACCACATGCAGACTGCGACCCAGAGGTGATTCCCATGCACCTGATTTCAGCTAAATGAGAGGATAAAATAATGAAAAATGGCAGAATCAACTCCAGAATTTATTTTTTTTCCTTGAACCCAGTTCAGCATTTAAAGAGTGGAATGCAAAAAAAGAAGGGGGGTTCAGTAATATCATTTTAAATAAACAGCCAGTTAGAGTCTCCCAGCAATTCCCAGCACCTTGAAATACATTTGGTTTAGAATCAGCTGTTAGGAAAGTGTGGGTGGGGGGAACCCAAAGATGAGCCAAGCCACCAGTGCAAAGCCGGAGAAGCTAGGAGGACACCTGTTGGCTGGTGGGCACTGCGGCAGTGCCAGGCTGGGGAAGTAGAGCTGGTTTGTTCTTCTTACGGGTCAGGCTCTTACGAGCCTTGGGGACCGGCTTGACTGTATGTGGTAAGGGAGCCTCCTCCTCTACAGCTAGGGGGTCACCGACCCTGGTCAGAGGGTCGGCAGACTCCTCCGAAGACCTGGGTCCCATCTCGCTGATGGTGGTCTCCAGCTGCTTGATGGTTTGCTCCAAGCTGTCCAGGGTCCTGTAAGTGCTCTTGCGGATGTCGTCTGTCCAACATTTAGGCGGTGGCTCAGGTGGGTCCTTGGAGCGGCCGATCTCAATGCACTTGGCTTCCTTGTTCTGCTTGATGGTGCCGTCAGCCTCCTCCTCATCCTCATACACCACCACCTGTAGCGTCTTCTTGCCTGTCTTCGTGCCTGTGCGGATGGCCTGGCTCAGAGCCGCCAGCCGCTTCTTGGGGAATTTGAACCTGAACTTCTTCTTGGTCTCCTGCTTACCCTGACCCCGCTCCCCCTCACCCCTCCCCGGCGTGATGCACTCTCGTGCCCCAGGCTGCAAAGTGCCACGGCCTCTCTGGCCGTCAACCCCATCCGCAGTTCTACCCACCACATCGTCTCCGAGTTTTACCTGCTGGCCTCTGCTGTCCATTTTGGGTTCGTCCTCATTCTCCTCGTCGATAGTCTCCTCGGAGAGCATCCTCTCTAGCTCCTCCTCACACTCGAATATAGTGGAGAGCCTCTTGTAGGCCGAGCGGATGTCCATGGGCTCGTCAAAGATGATGATGACCGGTTTGGCGTCAAAGCCATCCTCCTGAGAGGTCACCTCCTGGTCGCTGTCCACCTTCACCGTCTGCACTTGCCCAGCCCTGGTGCTCACAATTTTCTGGTACTCCCTGCAGGACAGGGCTTGCACTTTGCTGTCAGTTATCATGAAGGCAATGTTGTCCGGTGGGGGTGGTCCCTCGTCTCCAGGGAGGTCCGGGCTCAGGGTGGCGTCACTGAAATCTTCCTCTGTGGTCCGAGGTACAACATCTGCGCCTGTAGAGGATACAGCCCTTTCCACTACAACGGGCGGCGCTACAACCTCAGGGACTCTGCTGGGCACCGCACGATCCACCGGGATGGTTGGGGATACAACCTCTAGGCCTGTAGAGGGCAAAGACCTATCCACCATGGTGGTAGAAGGTATCACCTCTGGACCAATAGAGGGCACCACCCTTTCCACTGAGATAGTCGAAGGTACGACCTCAGGACTTGTATAGGATACAACCTTATCCACTAAGATGGTTGGAGGTATGACTGCTGGGGCTGTAGAATGCATCACCCAATTCACAGAGACACTTGATGGTATGACCTCTGGGCCTATAGACCTTTCCATAGGGAAGGTGGAAGGTGTGGCCTCATTCCGACCGATACCTCGCAGTGTCTCAATAATCCCTCCACCCAGTGTTAGCTCATGTGACCCCGAGTCCTCTCTCCCATGGCCCCCATCTGGGGATTCTGTGGTTGCATATATGACCATGGGTGGGCTAGCTGGGCCATCCTCCAGTGGGCGGCGGGGGGCAGGCGGCTCATCGGCGCCACCCTCCTGCTGCCTTGGGGAAACGTCAAAAGCATTGACATGTGCAACCTGTGAGGGGCCCGCGCCGGAGCTTCTGCCCTCCTTCCGCTCTTCCGTGGCGTCGGCCGGCTGCTCTTTGGTAATCTGCCCCGTGACGTAATATATGACCTACGGATGTAGGGAGACACAGCGAATAAGCCGCGCGCTAACATCCAGGGGGCGACACGCGCTCACCTACCAGGCTCACGCCACGTCGACCCTTCCCGTGGCATGGGGGGGTGCTTCAAATCCTAATTACCCGCCATGTGGACTGGAGCAACATACTCTAATACAGCAATTAAAGATCTTTATGTAATCAGGCCAACCAAAGAAATCTGGCCAGGGATGATGGATAATTTGTCAGAGATTTACAAGTTTTCGATCAAGCGGTCTTCATAGAAACCCGTCATGCATCACGTCACGTACCCCCGGGCCCTGGCGGACCAGGCCACTCCCGTTCTCGTCTGCCTCCCAGTCGTCGGGTCGGCCCACAGATTTCTGCTAGGACAGGTCACGAAGAGGGGGAAGGGACAACATTACAGCAAGGCTGTCTGTGGAGGGCCAGGGCCTTTTGCGACCTTGTCAGCTAATCTAACAGGGGGATTTGTTTAACGCATGGACTCTCGCACTCACACACACCAGCTCGTTTTTGTATTTTTTAGTAGGCAAAGCAGCGCGAGAAGCCATCCGTGAATCAGACGGCATACCGCCACACTGCAAGCATTAATTTGCCGTGCTGTTTTAGCGAGACGGGCTAGGGGGCGCTCCACATGTCCCGTGTGAGTTCTACGGTCGTGTGCATTTAGTGATTTAGAGGCAGACCCGTTAAAGCTCTGCTGTCTACCCTATGGAGCGAGCGGGAATTAATAAGCTCATTAACACACCCATAAAAGCAGCTTAACAAGCCTGGAATCTGGAGCCTCCAGACCTCTCAAAAGGAGGGATTGAACCGCAGATGTGAAAGCTTCGTAAGATGGTCACTCATGAACTATGCCCAGCACTGGAAGGCAAGCTGGAGGTCATGGCTTACAGCAGTGAAAATAAGTAGGTTCTGGTTTTCAGTTTTGCTTTCTGTTGAATGGGGTTGAGAACCGCATACCACAAAACTTATGGACCAACATTATGACCAACATGAAAGGAGATACCTTTGCATACCACTAGAAGGAGCTCACGTACCACCAGTGATAAGCATACCATAATTTGACAACCACTGATTTCGAGCCAAAGAACACATTTTAACACAATATGGAAAACCATGGCGGCAGGGGTAAGGAAGAGAATTTGGAAATACAATTACAAACGTCAGTTTTATCTCTCCCCAACCATAGATGTGAGAAAGTCGCCCAACGAAAAACAAGCCAGAAGAAAAAGAGATTTTGAGGAGAAGGATGATGAGGAGAATCAGGTTAGCCGGTTAAGGAGGAGGTCAAAGGAAATCAGCTGATGGTCCAATATGATGGTTGAGATGGACAATGGCGCTCTGTGGGGAAAGAATCCACTAAGACAGGGAGTCCAGTTCTATGGATCTAAGACAGGCCAAGAAGATCCAACCTCCAACTGTCAATTTAAAAAAAAATATTACATTAATGAAGACTGTTAATTTCAGATCAGGACTGAACGTTATTCATAATTAAAATACATGTGGGAAACTGTGGGGGGGGAGGGTGGTAATTGAAATGGTACTTTATTCAGGCAACAGGCAAGAAATGAAGCTCTTAACTCATTTGGACCCTCAGAAGAATTATATACAGGCAGTTAGGACACAGCACACAGGCCACAGAGCAAGCAAGTGAAGTATGATTTGCAAACGGTGAAAAGAAGTCAGCCTGGACAGATTTAATCTGGTATGGTTTATTAATATGCAGCCAGTGATCACATGGTTAAGATGTCACTCTCCCCATCCAAGACGTGCCATAGATTTTGGAGGAAACAAGTCAAAGCCGAAGAAGTCCAAGGATCGAATGGAAGAAATAAAAAAAAACAGGCAGGGAAAATACTTGGAGTGTCAGGAGATCCCTCAAGCCATTAAGGATGTTAGCTGCCGGCCAGGCAGCAGAGATGTGAGTACAGAGCTGTCATTAAAGTCATGGCCCAGCAGGGGGAGCCAGAGGTCAAGCCAGGCGCTCAGCAGCAGCAGAGGCAGCAGGCGGGTCGTCGCCACATTCGTTACCTTGCGGTCTCTGGGTGATAACATGGCCCCGGGTCGGATCTCTCGGACCTGGGTCTCGACGCGAGCGTGCTCCACAAAACACTTGGCCTCTACGTCCTTGAACGTGCACTTCTGGAAGACCTGAGGGGGTCAACACGCAGTTGCCGTTTATGGGCCGCTTGATCGTGGACACACCCATGTGGACCGTGGGCAGCCCCTTTGTCTCTAATTAAGCAATCAATACAGTGACAACACAAGGTATGTGTCGTGCTAGATGTTAGCATCTATGTGTGTAACAGTTCAAGCTCAGGATGTCTGACTTTGATCCACGTCGTTGCTGGACACATAGACCTTGGTGGGCTCCTGTGGCTTGGAATTGGAGTCTGTTGGAATGATCTGTATCCAGTCGTGCGGTCCAGGATGCAATTCACCAGAAGGGGCGAATAATGGTCCGTGGAGCTGAAGTGCCTCCCTACAGGCTAGGGATGGCCTGGTGCCAAAGGATCTTTCGGCCATGTTTCTGGGGCCCCCTAGTGGGGATGGTGTCCGTGCCTGGACCTTTAGGAGGCTGTAACAAGCGCCGGCATTACGTGCTTGCTGTGATGCTTGACGACGACCCCGTCACCGAGCAGATGCTGAGGACGTGTCCCATCCCAGACAGCCACTCCAGATGACAGGTGGAGGCCTTGCCAGGGTCGTAGCACGAGAAGCCGAGGCCACCGGGCACAGTGTAAATGCGTATGCGTGTTTTCTGAGTGCACCCGCCCCCCCCCGCTCCCGGTACCTGCAGTTCTGCCATGATCCTGTCGCTGTCGTCCTCCTCATCCTGCACGCCGGATGCCGTGACAGGGGGCGGGCTTAATGGCTTGGGCTTGCTCTCCGTGGGCGACTTGACCTTCGGTTTGCTTCGCTGGGGGGAGATGGCCTCTTCTTCCTCATCCTGAGTGGCAGGAAACAGTGCAAGGCTGTACATAAGCACCTTCTATACTGTAAGACACCGGCCAACTGCTTCTGTACTTTGCATAGTAAAAAGTAACAGATGGAACATAAATTCCACTGAGATTCTCCTTTAATCCCATGGGCCATGTTTGCTGCTAATGTCACTAAATCACACTACAGTACAATAACCATAATCCATGCCATCAACTGACAGAAGTGAAACATTTTAGTTTTAGGAGGAACATATACAGAAGGATGGATGGTTTATTTAAAACATTCCCAGAACATTAATGCAGTCTATTCAGACCACACACCTGAGCGGTGACGGACTCCTTCCTAGCGGTAAAGATGACCTCACCAGATCTCCCCGTGGTCATCCCGGAAGCCAGTGTGTAGGTCTTCCTTGGAGGTGGGGGGGGTGGGGACTTGCCAGTTTTCTCTGCCCCCAGCTTGCTGACCTTGTCTGTGACGGCTTGGCTTAGCCTGTCCAAGGTAGGTTTGGGCTCTGTAGGGGGTTTCTGTAGCTTACCAGTCTGGTTCTGCTTGGCTGGTTTCTCTCTTCCAGGCTCTCGTACGCCCTCTGGTGGTGGAACACCTGCATATGTTGTTGTCAGTAAAGGAACCAATCAAATAAGGCTCTCAGATCCACCTCTCCTACCATTCCTGCCAGGTACGCCAAGCATCCTGCCAGGTGACCCAGGGGCGACAGGCTAAGAACAGGATTGGAGTTATCTCAGTATGACACATGCGTCCGGCAGCTAACAGCTGCTATGTCATTGACATGCCACAACTGGCCGGTTCCCTTGTGTCTTTCCTGAACAGTCACCTTGAGACTGTGGCAGAACTGCTGCCGGAATTCACAGACTCACTGCCATAAACGTGACAAACAATGCGGAATGGACTGACGTGGGTTAGCAGTGCACCGGGGACTTTTCCTGCATTTTCAGTGATTGGCTATGCTCTCGGAAAGCCAGTCCCGTTCCATTTTAGTTCGCTGCACGATGATGGGTACTCCGTAAGGCTCTGTAAAGCTACCTCTCTCTAAACTAACTGGGAAGCCTTTCACAGCTGGTTCAGGCTAAAGGGTGGAATGGACTCCACAGGCACACGGCCCAAGTGAAAAAACTCAGAATAAATTACACCCAAATCCGCCATGATTCACGACGACATTCTGGCTCTGTCTCCCAACAATCCGGCGTGTCTTGGATTCCCCCTGCTTACTGAGTGGCTTCATATTCCCTGTACATGTACTCAGATCCTGATCGCTGGTCACTGGCTGGCTGTTAGGAGACTATGGATGTGTGTACCACTCCTCATGTTATCTTTTGCACATGTTTATATCAGGATCACCTGTCACTAAGTGGGGGTCCATGTCATACAGGAAAGGTGACACAGAATGCTGTACATCACTTTGTCACACATAAGAGGGAGTTTATATAGATTTGTCCATATTTGCATGTGGGTGTTATCTCTGTGTAGACTAGGGTTGCAAAATTGTGGGAATTTTCCAGTAACTTTCCATATATTCCTGTTAATTCCCATGGCAAGTTTCCAACTTGGAATATTTCCAAAATTCTCCAGCTTAACTTCCCATGGAATGCAAAAGTATCTGGAAGGTTTCTGGAAATTTTCCACCCCTTTGCAACTTTAATGTAGACTACTGTTGCTGAAAAGCAGTACAGTTGTGGTTGCATTCATCACCAGGGCCAAAGCAGAGTTACCAGTCATCCTCTCATTGATGGTGGCCATCAGTCTACCTAAGAGCAGCATCTTGCCTGAGAAACAACTAGAAAACAGTGCCTTCTGCTCATATAACATACTCTGTGCGTTCAGATTTCAAGACAAACTCGCTGAGGCCTCAGCTCTAAAGTGGGTGAAAGCTCTCACCTGAGGGAGGGCACACCACTTCCTGGGTGTCGACCTCATTCGGCTGGTCAGCAGGGGGCGCTGGAGAGGCCTCATCCTGACCTGTCCGCTCCATGCCGGGGAAGCCCTTCATCATATTGGCCTGAGCCTCCTGGAGGACCTTCTCGAAGTCCTTGCCATCGTAGTGGGTCATGTTCTGCCTCTTTTCCTCCCAGTCACGCTCCGCGGCCTGTTGGGAATGAGCGCTGATGAGTCATATGCAATGTGTCAGCGCTCAGCATAGTTCTTTCTCCCCCATGTTAATTTATTATGTTGACTCTGACTTTATAGATGTGATAGGTTTTCCCGGTCTAATAGAACTAAACACATCAAATGGCAAATATGATAAAACTCCAAATTAGCTGAAATGCTAAAACACATTAAAATGCAAAATGTGCTAAAAAAAATCCTCCATAGGGCAAAAGGTCAACAACACAAGCTTAGAAATGCTGGGACGAGTCACGTCTTTGGGAAGGGCCCAGTCGTGGGCCTACCTCGATAGACATGGCCCTCTGCTGGCTCTTTTCCCTTCTGGTGTGGATCTCCTCAATGAAGAGGGCCCTGGTGTCGGTGTCGGTGGCTGGCGACTCCGGGATGGGGGTGGGACGCTCCCGGGTCAGTGGGGCTACAGGTGTGGAAGGGGGGCTAGCTTGGCACATTGGGGCAATGCACTTCTGGGCTGGTTGCCCCTGGACAGGAGAACTCAGAGTCTGCTGGATGATCAGCGGGGCTTGAGACATGAACTCAGAGCGGATGGCAGAGCCCTGGCCTTCAGGCAGGTGGGTAGGTGGCGAGCAGGCCAGCTCTGGGATATCTGCTTCCAGGGGCTCCGTCTCCAGCTCCATCCTGGGCACAGAGACTTCCTGATCTTCCACTGTGCCATTCCTATGTGACAGGAAAGGAGGCGGGACAATCTTTGCGATACTTGTTAAGTAGGCAGCTCATTGGATAACGCACTGGTCACTGATTGGCTGCTAGGAAACTACAGCCATCTAAGCTTGTCCTCGTGTTACCTGTACATGTTCTCAAATCCAGAAAATACTACAGAGAGTGTGGAAACTTTTAATGAGCTTAACAGGGTTGTGGGTTTGAATCCTTCCTGCAGTGTCTGTGCATGGAATTAGTTAGCGTGTAGTGTGTGTCGATGTACCCTGCAATGGACTGGCATGCAATCTCAGGAAATCCACTGACTTGTGCCCTGTGCTTGCTCAGCTGCTAAATTTCCATCTGAACAGCACAACAGCGAAACCCTCATGAGCCTCAAACCAACAACCATACAGCTGATGACCTCTAGGCTGATCTAATACTCCTTGGTAGAACTGGACAGAAGAAGTGGTGGGGTGGGGGGGGGGGGACAGACAACAGAGTGTCCATAGAGAGGACAGACCACTCTAATGAATGAGAACTTTCTCAGCCACGGGGGCAGAACAAGACCTACACAGATACCTTATGAGACTTATTTTCACCCCCAATGCTCTCAACCTAGAGGCCAGAGACAGACCCCTCCCTGCAGAAGTCTGATTCCCATTGAGACACTGCTGTTGTACCTCTCTTGCGATAGACACCTAAAGCAGACCATCTAAGTGCCGAGCCCTGAAGGACAAGCAGATCCAACATCACCAGGTGACCAGCCTGCTCCTCAGTATCAATGGCGTGAATAAAGAAAATGTTCATGACCTATGACTTAAGTTCAAGGTTCCAACAGCAGGGACCTCATTACCTCTGGAGGCCTCCCAACATGGTGGTCAAGATCTTCACCCTTTTCAGCATGCTGTCCAGCTTGTGGGGCTCCTCTTTCAGGAAGCGCACCGCCTCCACTTCCACCCGCAGCACCGCCCGCATCTTGGCCTGCAGGGCCGGGAACTCTCCTGGGGGGAGCAAAAAATAAAAAACTGGGTCCAAACATCCCAGCTGGCGCCAAAACATTCCCCCCATCCTGTCAACACCAACCCTGTGACTAATCCACCTTTCCAAATAAAATCTGAGTGTCTGACCCACAGAAGCTTTGAGAAAATGGGAGTTAAGGGCAGAGTACAGAGTGTATCATGTTCTGAAGATTAAGGGAACGCAGTGGATGCAGCCCAAGGTTTGTTTACGCCTGTGAATTCACATTAATGTGGTTAAACCCCACCTCACCGGCTTACCTCTGAGCGCCGCCAGGGCCTCGCCGACCTTCTGGAGGCCCACTGCTCCATCCTCCACATCTTTGAGGGTGACGGACCCGTGTGTCTGCAGGCTCTCCACGTACCCCTCCAGGTCCCTGCAAAGCGAGGTGAGCCACAGATCCGTCACCAGTCAGCCTGCGAGTCGAACCTGACCGGCTTCACAGCAGAAGACGGGCATTGTGGGGTGGGAGGTGGCAGCAATTTAAATTGTTAATAAAAATCTGATTACTCACTGGTCTTTGTGGCTTCAATCAGGAAAAAAAACAAATTTAAGTACTTACTTAAGTTTACTGTCTTTACCCCACTCAGGAACATTTATACTGGCAAAATTTTTTTTTTTTAAATCTTTGAGGCAAGAATGAGCAGAACCTGTAGTACATAATTACAGACACTGGGGGGCAGTGTTAGTACATCTGTTTCATTATACTTTAACCTTTGAGTGTCTTGCAGACGTGATACTTGACAAATTGCCAGCCTAGTGAGAGAAAAGCCCATCTCCCTTTAAAAGCAGACAGTCCTACATATTACATGTAATATAACAAATAGAAACTGCACGATGAAACCTCGCCATCGTCCAGTCTGGGTGTTAGATCCACTGTGCAGCTGGGGGCCATGAACCATAGGCGAGACACTGACGCTGCAGACAAGCCAAACCTCTGTGCCACTTCAGTAGATTTTGAGCTGGACATTTAACGAAACTACAATTCCCATCAGCCCTAGAGCCTCTAGGACCATGATGACAGATGTGTGTCTTTTTGGCACCAGCCAAAACTCCTGACAAGAGATTGCCAAATTACGTGCTCCACCAGCAGGTGGAAACGTGAACAGGCCCGCAGAGGATTAAACTAAAGCCTTTGTTTCACAACTGACACACCGTTCCCACCCTGCACCCGGGGGGAGTCTCAATTTCGTCACTAACATAGTGGAACCAAGTTTTACCAGTTTAACAGGGGCAAACTTTTGGCGCGCGGTGAGCGTTAAACCCACTAAAGAGGCTTGATGCTTTCCTGTGACATCCCGACAAACATATCTGACCATTGACCCAACCCCTCCCACACATGCACCTACACACACTTAAGTACTTAAAATATGCCTAATCCTCAAAAGTATTTTGAGCTGAACTGTTGGGAGATGAGGTCACGACTTTCAGCTATTCTGTTTATGCTGGAAAAAAGAAAAATCTTTCCCCTTGTCATCCTGGACTCCATAGTTTGAGTTTAGCTTTCCTGAGAATTTTTTTCCCGAGGCCCCCGTAGCAGAAGCCGCAGAGCTGACGAGGCCCCTGGCCAGGCACCAATGCCAACACTGACTTTTACTCCCTCCCCGACAGGTTTCCGTGTGATATTCATCATGTTTACGTCTGCTGGATGTACAGTCTGACCTTGCCGGTTAAACGTCTGATCTAAAAACGGATTGGTCACTGTTTGCAGTGGAAGGTCATTTTTGGAGGGGGGGAGGGGGTGTAGTGCTGGTAATTATCTCATGCTACCAGGTTTGATTGAACAGAAGCCATACCCCATTTACTCACCACTCGGGGGGGATTTTGGGGCTCTTCCATCTGCTCAGGAATCTGCCTAAACATCCCAGCTATGCACCCCCCCCCCGCTTCATGTACCTACCCCAGCAGTGCCCCTGCCCTCCCCCCACACCCAGTACCTACCCCAGCTGTGCCAGCACCTTCTCCTCCATGCCCAGATACTTGTGACGCTCCTCCTCCACCAGGGCCCTCTGCTTCTGCACTGGATCCTCAAACCGCTGTAGCGTCTCCGCCACCTTGTGGCCGATCTCCTGCTCTGCGTCCTTCAGCATCAGTTGCAGGGTCTCCTGGTTCTGGAGCTGTTTGAAAGAACGTGCACAGACACACACATACACACAATCAGGGACACCTCTATGACTGCTACTTAAAGCCTGAATGTGATTCCTTGTTTCACCTAGATACACTACAGACTATAAACGAGATGTGTTCCGTAAGTCTGTCCAATACGTATTTATAGGTAAGTAATAAAAATTATAATACAGTACATAATAATATAGATAATAATAAATGTATGTACAGACAGCACAGTGATGTACCTCACGCTGACTGACTGCTGAAGCCGCACTATATTTTCCAGAATGTCACAAAGTCGTGTGTGTGTTTGTTATTTCAAACCATTTTATTTAACCTGGATTTTTAATATAATAGGCTTTACGGCAGTCCGTTTGTAAGTACAAGTTGTCCGTAAGTCATGCATTCTTAACCCAGGAACTGTCTGATTGACTGCATGCAAATATAAAGAGAGGTGACTTTGTGGCCGATAGTTCTTGTAGGGAAAGTCACACAAGGCCGTGTCTATTCCTGTTAATGACATTTGCTTATCAGAAATACACGTGTGTGACACATTCTACCAGAGATATTGCAGCATTCCATTTGCCTCGGGATCCGATTTTTGAATTCCAAGATTACGTCACATCCGCTAAAAACTTGGGAAAATGGAGTGGGATGCGTTCCTGCCACAGAAGTGCAGATTTTCTGCTTAGCCGGACAACTTGGATTTAAGGCACCTCAGTTTAAATGGCCTTTATCTTCGTTCACTTACCATTAGCCAGAACTACTGTAAATCTGACAAATAATCCGACTAATCATGAAATCCAATTCTAGCCCGGTTAATTGTTAGCCATTGTTAGCAATATCAGTTGATAACACATTACGCGCGGTGCTTCACATATAAAACTCTGTAGCAACACGTCCACAGATAAGTTGGACGGTATAGTGTGTGTGACAGATTTAATGAGCCACAAATGAGAAGTTGTGCTTGAACAGTATAAAACTACAACTTTCCCTTCTGCTGATAAAGGGCGCAGCCATCTCGGATTCTGAACTCGGGATTCTCTGTGCTGTCAGCGATATTTCTCGGATCTCCGAGAAACGGGAGCACGTATGTCGTCACTTCCGGCTTCAAAACTCGTAAAACCGACTCACAATCCGAGTTCCAAGGGCAAATGGAATGCAGCATAACCCTAACCCCGCATCTAATACGAGCACTCCCTCCCACCCTTTTCAGATTCCCCCCGCTGGATAACACAGCAGCCAATCACGAGGGGATATAAATGACGCATTCCCAAGCATGTATTTGTTATGTTTGCTTCTGTGGCCCCATGCAAAGAAAAAGTCACTTTTGGGGTGCAGAACTGCTACATGTCCCCAGATTACAAACAGCAACACAGAAAGTACCGTAAGCATGTTTCAAAAGCACGCTGACATGTCTATAACATGAAGATCACACAGCACTGGGGAAGTATTCACTTGATGGTGTTCTCCAGCTCGCCCTCAAAGTGGATCTGCACACACCGCCTGTCAAAAGTCGATACGTGCAACAACGCTGATAACATTTGACAGCCCGCGCAAATGGGAGGCTGTTGTCATGGGAGCCCTGCTTGCAGAACCTCTGCGTCATGGAAACGCTTGTCACTAAGCCTTTGTTCACGAAACACTTTATCAAGGAATCCCTGGCGGTGAGACCCCTCACCATGGAAACTCTGTTCATATAACCCTCATCACAGAAACCCTGTTCATAGAACCCTCATCACAGAACCCTCGTCACGGAAACCCTGTTCACAGAACCCTCGTCATGGAAACCCTGATCACAGAACCCTGTTCACGGAACCTTCGTCACGGAAACCCTGTTCACAGAACCCTGTTCACGGAACCTTCGTCACGGAAACCCTGTTCACAGAACCCTCGTCATGGAAACCCTGTTCACAGAACCCTCGTCACGGAAACCCTGATCACAGAACCCTGTTCACGAAACCTTCATCACGGAAACCCTGTTCACAGAACCCTCGTCATGGAAACCCTGTTCACAGAAACCTGTATACGGAACCTTCGTCACGGAAACCCAGTTCACAGAACCCTTGTCACGGAAACCCTGTTCATGGAACTCCAGGGCCTGCTGTTGTACCCTTCAGCTGCCTATATCCATTCAGCCGTATTAAAGAGTGATGCACAAAAGGGAAGATAGGAGGAGCCAGAGAGCACAGGCAGGTTCACAGACGCTGAAAGGTACGGCGGCCTCACCTGCATCTGCCGCATCTGGTCCAGCTGCAGCCGGAGGTCGCTCACACTGCATCTGAAATGGGTCAGGCTGAGCTGAATGGAGGCGTGGTCTAACGGTGTCGGGGGAGGAGTGGGGGTGCTCTCCAGCTGGAGCCCATGTACTGGGGACACTGCTGCGGATAAAAGGGGGTGGATGAAGCTAAGTGCCTGAAAGAGTAGATGTCTTGTGTCAAGCACAAACGGCACAAAAACTCGAACAGGTTTGTTAAATCCAGTGGCATAAGTGGGTTAAATGAGCTTTGGGTGAATAATAATAATTTAAGGGCTCAGCATGCAGAGAGACCTTCGCTCTGACAAAAAACAGAATCCCTCCTAAGTAAAGAACCAAAACCTGAAATGCAGAGAGCAGTTATGAGCTGGGCTGGATTCAGAGTGGACACACGCACACACACACAGTGGCAAGAAAGAGCAGGTCCAGCACAGGCCCTGATAAGGGCCTCAGGGGATTTTAGGAAGGGGGGGGGGGGCAGAGCTTGAGAGGAACAAGGACACATCCTATCGGAGCTGAGCGGGGCGGGGGTCTTTGCCATCATTTACTGTTCTGCAGCATTCTGCAGAATGACAATGCCCCCCCCTCCTCATGGCTCATGGTAAATCCCAAGCTTGGTGTTTCCTGGGGTTTGACAGGTTCTTGGCCAGATGCTGACTGACGCTGGATGTCATGTTGTTGTTTGTTTGCAATCGCATCCAAACGGCGACATCGAGCTGGACTGGGACGCCTGTTGCTGTCCCATCGGGGACGGGGGTGGGGAATGGGACGATTGTATGGCAGTGGGATTGCAGTGAATGGGAGTAATCCTCAACTCCCCCCCCGGCCTGATTACTCTCTGCTACGAAACCAGCCATTGTGCCGAACCACCCCCCCACACACAACACCCCCACCCAATGTGTCTGTACTGGGCGGGGGGTGGGGGGGGGGCAGGCACACAATCCCAGAAAAGGAGTCAGCTGGATGGGGTGGGAGGGGCCGCCAACTCCTTTCAATCCAGCCAAAATCGGGTCCAACTACATCTGCAGGAATTCCGACGCGTCTCGGCCAGGAACGTGAATGCTGACCCAATTTCCTTTGTGACACTCCTTAAGGCCAAGCTCCTTCTCTTCAAATCCCACAGAGAACACAGCACAGGCTCCCTTCCGGATTTCAGCACACGTAACGTAAAAGCTGGCCTATGCAGAATTTACCTGTGCAAGGAAGGTTGCCCAGTGGGCTAACAGCCTCACCACCGCAGCTCACGCTCTGCACTGGAGACGATGCTCCTGCCGGCCAATCGCTGTAAAGAGAAAGGCAGGGAGAGGAGTCAGTCATAGCTACAGGGGCCAATCAGTGAGGGGAGAGGGAGCCAGGCAAATGAGCAGAGTCACAGACAGGCAGGTGGCCAATCGGGTGGGGATATGGACAATAGGTGGGCGGGGCTAAGGAAGGGCGGGCACACGAGAAGACGGCGGGGCACTGCGACGCTGATCTCACACTCAGCCGGAATAGCAGGCCTCATCCTAAATTCAGGCATCTGACACATCCGAGGTGTTTCTGTCCTCCCAACATCTGGCAGCTTCATTAAGGCCTCATTTTCCCCTCCGGGATTAATAAAGTTTATCTGCGTAACAGCACCTGAAACGGGCTGCTGCAGCTGCACCTTTTATTAACAGTCACTTGCGGGGACACGGCGACTGGCTCAAGGCATGCTGATGTACGTAGGTCTGGAAACTGGCGTGACCGAAAAATAAAGGTGCGGCTGCGGTATTTGTGCAGTTTTGCGTTACCCTGAGTGTCCCACACACACAATCCCTCAGTAGATCCCTTTGAGAGGGACACACCCTACGCCTTACGCCTGCGGGGGAGGGGGGTGATCTCGCGTTTCATGTGCCACCCTTCAGTTTCACTAATCCCGTCCCGAGTCGACCCCGCACGCACCTGACACCCGCCCCCCATCCGCACACACGCCCCCACTCACCTGCTCAGCTCATTGGCTCCCTGGACACCTGGCGTCTTCATCAATGCGTGCTGGACCAATCCAGTCAAGCTGGCAATCTGCTGCTCCATAGCCTTCATCCGCTCCCTGTGCGATATGGCAAAGGGGACTTTTACTGTGAAATCCCTGCACTGGGATTAGGAGCTTGCTAAAATGTCTTTGAATCGCAGTGTAAAAACAAAAGGGCTCTCTATATCTCTGCTTTTCTACTTAGCCTGTATTGTGAAATGGAACACTTAAGAAAAATATTATCTAGTACACTGGAAACGAGTTTAAGGTGTGCACATAATACAGAAATTTTATTTAAAAAATTTATTGTACAATAAATTCCACAGCCTTGAAGTATATATAAAATATAAAATGTATAAAACATTCAAATGACCAAAAGCAATGTGGAATTTTGTTCACAAGGGTTCTCTCTTAAAACCCAGTGTTTTAGATTTAAAATGAACATCGTTAAAGCAACAGTTTCCAACAGTTGTACTCCCTGGGTTGGGAAACAGGCCTGAACGTTCTGCACTGACTGACGTGTTGGAAAGCTGCTATTGGGATTTAAATTCAATCTGAGGAAGACAAGCTCTCAGGGACAGTAGGACCTGTAGGCCAGTCCTCTATGTCATCCCCAAAATTGAGCAGTATTTCTTGATGATGAAAAAAAAACGGCGCCTCCTTGATTCAGAGTACCGTACCGCATCTCTGAGCAGCATAAGCTGGCAAAGGAGCAGGACAGGTGAGACATTAAGTTATTGATAAGGCGATGGATGGGATTGGGGGGGCTTACCTCGTCTTTGGGTCGTTTGGTGATGAGGAGGTCCCATGGCCTTGCAACGGCAGGAGGTCTGGTGAGGTCATGTTCCCACGGGCTTTACCCAAGGTGTCCGCGCTATCCTTCCGGAAAGACTGGCGGATGGGCGACGCCCGCTCCAGCTGGAGACTCGCCTCACCCCGGTGCGGGGACGGCGGCGGGGTTTTGCAGGCCAGGTTGGGCAGCTGGGGGTCCACGAACTTTCTGGATTTCTGCCTGTAGAGGCCGGGGTCCTCGTAGGAGCTCGGCAGAGGCCGGCGGTGGTAAGGTGGCACGGGCACATGGTCCACAAGGTCGGCGGGGTGACTGCTGTGCGACGAGGCGATGCTGAGCCGGCCCTCGTGCAGCAGGTAGGGGTCCGCGTACAGCGAGTCGCCGCGTGCCAGCGTCGCCCCCTTCAGGCCCACGTCGTCGTCCGGCTTGACGTCCCGCCGTTCCAGGATGGCGCTGGGGCAGGGTGACGCGGCCCGCCCGGGGGAAACGTTGGCCAGCCGCTCCCTGGGGAGGGTGGCTCCACCTGGCAGGGTGCTTGAGCGTGGCCCGTAGGGGATCCGGGATGGCGAGGGGGGCATGGAGAGGGGGGAAGGAGGCGACAGCGGGCCCTGCATGGTGTGGGGGGAGGGCGGCTGCCTTAGAGAGTGCTGACCGTCCCGGGAGGCATACAGCATCTGTGGGGGGTGAGGGTAGTGAAACATTAATTACTCCAATTTCTGGACAAACGCATTCGTTTTGATTACGGGATTTTGGGCTCTTGGCATTTTAGCTCAGGCACCCTGGGTGGTCACCTATTTCCTTCTGTATTCTGCCTGAACCAACCGGTGTGTGAAGTGGCCCAACCACTCTTAAATTTCGTTTAAGGTTTCAAAACACCCCAACCCAAAGTGCCCCCCGTCCTTTCTCCGGGACGACGGAGCCTTCGGGAGTGTCAGGGAAGCCAGCTGAGCCTCATTCAGATCTGATATGACAGGTGTCACATGTAGCTTAGCGGCGGCAAAAATTAAAAAATAACAAAAGGACAGCGGGCCGGTTTCACCAGTACAGTGAGCTACCGAAACACAAGTGAGTAACAAGAAAGTGTGCACGCTCGCACGGCTCCCGCTCTGCGGGAAAACAGACACCGTCATCTCTTAAGTACAGGGCTAAGGAACCTATACTTTGTGGAAGCTAAACATGGACATTCATTTAGCGCCGTGCTTCTCCGGCTGTATATTTTGTAGCCTGGCCCAGAACGTGGTGCCAAATGGCTCTGGCTCCACATCAGTCGCCTCTGAGCTCCACGCGCTCGTTCTCAGGCCGTAAACGGTTAATCCCAAACAGGGAGGGTCCAGTCAGGCTAAGAGGGCCTGCGGAGAGCACGGTTAAAGTTTCATAAAGCATTAAGGCCCGCGGCGGGCCAGTGGAGATGTTTGTTCCAGCGAGACAGAGGCACCGCCCCTCTGCGAGTCCGGACCCATCCGGAAAAAGAAAACTGAACTGAGAGCTACGGCACCAGGCAGCACAGGTTAGTTGGGTCGAATTCTGCTGCACATACTCTGTACAAACTTACACCAGCATCGTTAGCATTAGCATGATTATCATAGGTGTAATTAGCATTAGCATGATCAGCAATGTTGTGATTAGCATAGCAGAATCAGCATTAACGTCATTAGCATCAGCCTTCTTGCACTCTATAATCATTTTGCTCGATGCAGTATTAAAATGCGCCCATCACACAATAGCTACATCACACTGGCAGTTACAGGTTACGGCACAAATCACAACTGGGATTAGCTCTTTGACCCTTTGACCTCGTGTGACATAAAATGATAATGAATGAAGCTGTCATTTAATTTTTAATAAAATTGATACTTTAAGTATCCGATGACCCCAGATAAGTGGCCGAAAATGGATGGATGGATGAATGAATGGATGCTTTAATAATAATATTCATTCTTTAACTTACAGGCAAGTATAAAGCCTGTTTTCCTGTTGAAAAGAACAGTTGGTGTCCTGTGTCAATCATCCCCCCCCCCACCCCAGTAAGGTCAGGTAACCCCTTGTGTTCATGAACAGCTGTGGGTCCCGACCCGAAAAGAGATCTGGCTGGATGTTCTGTTCCTAAACACCAGGCGTTCCTCAATGTGCTGTTCACAGACACACCTCCCCCACCCCAGCGGGGTGGCATTTGCCCAATGATCCGGGTCTGCTGCATGGCGTGGATGGACGGGCAGGCTGAACAAGCCCCGTGGGGAGTTTTTGGGTTGGAAGAACACTGCGGCGGGCCAGTAAACAAGAAACAAACCCAAAACGGCAAGCAGCCCGGCCCGGAAACATAAACAAAGGCTGCATTCAGCCAGAGAGGAGGGCGGCTCCATCCTTCAGCTTCACGTAGCCTTTCTCGGTAAGTGGGAGGGTTTGTTTTCATGGTCAGGACCTGAAGTCACCTATGGGGACCCCCCAAGTAATCTTGCCTCTCTGCTGCGAAAAGGTCAACCCCACAATGGGGGCAGTTCGGAGGACGTTTGCCCCTTTGGCGGTCCCTGTCTGGGCTCTTCTGTTCTCCGTTTTGGGGTCACCCCATCTTCCGTTTCAAGCCTGAGATTAAATCGCATGGCCTGACTTTTCTGCCGAGATGCTGGGAGCGGCAGGCTGGGAATCAAGCCCCCATCTGCGTAGCCAAGAAACGCACTTCAAAAGGACAACGGACCGGCCTACACCAACTCCAGCGGAAGCGGGGAATGGCACGCGGCTGAAGTGCAAAGGCAACAACTGAGGAGGAGGGATGAGCAAATGGGTCGGGAAAGGCGGTCGAACGTAGAGCCACGGGGGGGGGGGCGAGGCCACCTGGAGAGGCGGGGTCTATGGACCCTCGAGCCGGGAATACTGCCAACAATCTGTCGTCATGACACAAAGCTGAGCACCGACGCGTCAGTCAGCTGACCTGCTCTTGCCACCACGCACCATACCATAAAGCTGGCCGAGCTCCCAGCCATCACTGCTAACTGGAATTATAAGCAATGGCAGTACAACGAGGGGATCGTCACCATGGATACCAACTTGCTAACGTAATCGGAACGTCACCATCGATCACAAACTGCACTCGCGGATGCCATCAAGCCACCGGCCTAACGTAGACCTGATTATTTGACAGTGGGAGGTGTATATGTGGCCAGCTAGACTGAACAAGGGCGAATGGGACCCCATGAACCCTATAGGCAGCTAGAGGAAAATGACACACCATCCACAAGCAGCAGCAGCTTGAGTGACAGCGACAGCCGCCTCGCCTCCCATTTAGATACGACGACAGGTCATTGTTTTGCCGTCTTCGATGTGTCACTCTGCTGTTTTATAAGCCATCGTTACAGGCTGGTCTTCTGAATGCCTTCAGGAAGATTTGCAAAAATCGGCACGGGGTAGACAGATAGGGGAAGGGCAGATGTGTCGTCCATCCTAATGGGCTAAAAGAAGTTAAGTGACGAGTTCTCAGCACCCTAATCACCGATGAAAAGCCATGTGTAGCTCCCGTCCCAGCTAGGCATGCGACACAGGCGTTTGTCTGTTCAGTACTCATTACTCAGAACTCAGAAGCAGAGACCTAGGAGATGGTTGTTTTGCTTGGAGCAAAAAGGCTGACAGATTAGTCTTGGTATGTCACCCGGTGTCATATGACCCTGTTCAGCACGCCGGTGATGTCCCAATGACACATCTGCCTGTTTCACCACACCCTCACATGGAGCAGACCCGGTAAGGCATTCGCTCTTCATGGGTGCAAGTCTCTGCCTCCCTGATCAGAGACATCCCTTCCCCTCCAGTCCCAGAAGCCTTGCCCCCACATCCTGACATCTGACCCCAAATTACAGGAGCCAGCAGATCCCGCCTTATAAACCACCTACAGTCCGCAACCCGCAAAATCACAAAAGCTGTTCCCGTTTACTGACAATTGACTCTAAGGGCGAGCATCCAGAATGAAAGCAAAACTGAAACGGCGACGGTGTGACCCTGAGTGGAAACCTCACTCTGACAGCCTGACAGGTATCATCGGGTGGGGAACTAAACCAGGGCGCCCCGCTGCTCCGGCTGAGCTGACCTCTGACCTTTCCAAAGTGACCCCTGACCCTTCCAAAAATGAGCACCGTGTGACTTTTATTCCCCCATTCCTCATGCTATCCGGCACCGTCCGGACGTCAGGGGACTGAGATGGTGGAGAATGTCCGTGAAACTCAAGCATCAAGAAGGCGACCAAGAACACTTCCAAAGGGTGCTGCTGTTGTACTTTTGAAAAGACTGGTTCACACCAAAAAGAAAATTATCTACGTCTGAAAGTTCTAAGCCGCATCAGATGACGGAACTTACCCTATTAATCCAAACCCTAACCGTAACCCAAACCCCTGAGCTTAGAATAACATAAAAGGCTTCACTACATAGGAGACAGCCACCATCTACTGGACCAGACTCCCCTGAGTGTGCAAGTGTCCCAAAATAGGCAGAAAAGTGTGGATACTGACACTTTGGGGGTGGACCACAGGTGGATGTAGTTCTGAGCAATCAGAAGGGACTGAAGCGTGTGACACAGAGATGGACCAGGATCCAGCTGTGGAGGGGGAGTGTATCCCAGCATGCTCGGGGGCACTCACCCTGGCATCTCCATTGGCTGGCCGTGGGCTGTGGCTGAAGGCCTGCGCCGGGTCCTTGTGGTAGACCTTCAGGCAGGCGTGGTCTGTGATGTTCCTGCAAGAAGCAAGGTAACATGGTCAGCCGGGAAGACAGCCGAGTGACGTTACATAAAAAACACGTTTAAAAGAAGGCCGACAGCGTAGTTCGCTTTATGGTCAGGGCCGTCCCGTAATGAATGGACCTGAGTTTTGCCAATAAAGATCTGCTCATTTTGGCCCAGGATCCTGTCTGGTGGTCAAATGGAATTTCCACCTTCAGAGTCATGGGGGGGGGTGGTGCATTGAGTGAAGTCAGTAATGTGGCACAGGGTAAAGGGCACTGTTTTT
>JAODUD010000082.1:15900165-15913013 GCA_026784285.1 Stomatorhinus walkeri | reverse complement strand
GGGGAGAGGGGGTACTGGAGGTGCTTGAACACCTGCCCATTTTGCCCAGACATCTTAATGTGAACTTATGTGTGAACTTTTTAGGTACCGGTTGCTTCTCTTTTAAAGCTGAGTGTGTTGCCAAAATGTCTCTGCCCTGCCCTCATCTCCAGCCTAGTGCTCTGCTGCTTCCAGGCTCCAGGACCCCCTCCCATGATCCAATACCAGACAAGCGGTAGGAAGACGGATGGATGGATTAACGTAACGTCTGATAACACACAAGTTTGAGCTATGAGCCCACAATATACCGAGTCTCCAATGAGTACAGCAAAATTACTAATTAAACGATGTGAATTAGACAACTCTGAGATTTAGATACACCGCGTACAAGGGGAAGATCTGTTCCTGGAAACAGACGGCGCTCAGCGCTCTGGGCCGGAGCCCAGCCGCCGCCGTCGTCATGGCGCAACCGCGGGAAGCCCAGGGCACTGGCAAGCAGGCTTGACTAGCACATGGGAACCGGGGACGATAAAGTACAGCCCTCCCCACTCAGAGTCAGGGAGCAGCGGCCTTAAATACCCACGCTTATCTCTCCTGTGGGGGAGTCTTAACGATCCTGCACCCCCCATCTAACTTCATGCATCTCTGCCGGCCTTGAATTAAAAAAAAAATCCTCAAGAACCCATTGTTTCTACTTAAGGTCAAATGACCCCGCCCCCCCCCCCCCCACATCCCTGCAGAAAGTGACCTGTCTTCCCCAGGTTCCAAAGCCTACCCTCCCTGCCATGGTGAGGGGGGGGGGGGAAGGGGGGGCAACTCCCCCCCACACATTCCTCACACCCAGAGTTGGTCACACTAGAGTGATTCAAAACAAGTTCATAGGATAATGTGGAATGTCCTGGAAAGGCAGCATGCGTAATTACGGCCCCAGGACAGGCAGCAGGGACCTGCAATACCAGTCCTGACCACAGGTGTCAGATTTACAGCGAGCTGGCAAACGAAGAATCTGTCACCTACTTGAATTGATTTAAACAGCCAAAGGTACGTCCCTAGTTAGCCTGCCGTTAAACTCCGCTTGAGGTTTTCTGTCCGTGACAAAAACAGACATGTCGGTCAACAGCCCAGGATACGAACCCAAGCAAATAAAATCGGGCAAGCTGCGAACTTGGGTCACGATGTACGGAGCGAGACTCGGGTTCATCACACCACGGCGCGATCAAACGGCACGGTCCTTAGCCAACACAGTCTAATGAAACATCATTTTCACCTTTCCGAGTGGCGTCCAGTCCGAGGGCTGGTCCAGTGAGCACGTTAATATCATCCTGTATAAGCGGCATCCATATGGAACCACCAACCCGTTTACACATCATTAATTGGAGCTCAGCATGGAGCATTGCACTAGTAACGGTTGTGGGTTCGAATCCTATGGAATAAATCCGAAATGTAACCCATTCCTCTTTGGATTAAAAAATCAGACGAACGAATCAGTGTAAATGTAAATCTGAGCCATAAGGAAACAGAAAACTGAACGATTCCACAGTGACACCCTCAACACACACTCAATGCTCAAGTCTGAGAAAATGTCTCCGACTGCTTATCTATGGACATTTATGGGTTAAATATTTCACGATTTGTCCCAATGCCCCGCCCTGACAGCGTCGCCCAGGTGACCAGCCAAAGGTTTGGAGCCTGACCTGTTCACGGAGACGTTCTTGGTGGCCCATGATGGCGACAGCATGGTGGGGGTACTTCTGCTTCAGGTGCTCCAGGAAGGCCTCACGCTTCCTGTCCATGTCAGAGGGCTGCATGGCCAGGATCTCCTGTGAGCTGCGTGCCCCACCCACCGTGTGGCGCCGCGGAGCACTCCGAGAGGACTTGGGGTCTGGGCGGTTACTCCCGCTGGCTGAGTCAGCTTTCTGCCCCAGGAGCACAGCATCATCTGGGGAGGCGGATCTCAGGCTCCCCTTGGGCTGTTCTGTAACAGAGACAGAAAAAGGATTGAGCCGGGGTGGTCTTAGGTTCGAATTCCACACTGCTACACACATGTTCCTCATGGACTGTTCTGTGACAGAGACGGATACAAGTATCTGAAGCCAGGGGGTTAAAATCACATACTGCTGTGCCCTGTTGCAGGTTAAGAAAAACTACAAAAATTAAGATTCTCCAAAATCTTAAAAATACAGAAATCTATCTGCAACCTAGTCCAGGTATAAACATCGATTTAAAGGTCGCAAAATTAAAAATGCATCTAGCAAGTATAAAAATATTTGAAACATCAGACTGTTATACCGCTTGTCAGTCATGTGTCCAAAGATGCACATTTCAGTTAGTCGATTTGAACAGGCATGACAGCTGGCTATTAGTGGCTGAGTAGAGAGTAACTTTCCGGATGTGCGCATTCCATCTGCAGGGGTTATTTTTATTCCAATTAACAGGGATTCTCTGAAAACCGCATTCCAGGAAAGCATAGCGGCCCTCCAGTCTGCCTAAGTGGACTGTTCCGGAATCACTGGCCGCTGGGAATCAGGGCCCATAACCTCCCCCATCCCGAAAGCTGGGACAGTTGGGACATTTAGTGATTAGACAGAGCCTACTGCCAAACACAGGGGGGGGGGTTCCTGACTGTGGTGATTGGGCTCTAGTCCAGTTCTACATTCCTTGTCCAATTTTCCTGAGGTTAAAATGGGGGGGGGGGGGCCTCCAGAGTGGCTACAGCTGTTTTACTGTGACACTTTCATCAACACAACCGGTCTCAAGACATCTGTGAATTAATCGTGTAGAAAAATGTGCAACTTTGGGCTGCATCAGTGAATCTGTTTAAAACTGGACAAAGAAAAGCAAATCTGAAAAGTAAAATACCTTCCCCCCATAAATTTTTGGTTTATTATATCAGGAAGAGGAGGGGAAGGATCAGCATATGGTGCATGATAGTAATCTGGATTCACTGCGTGTCCCGCTGTTCCGGAATGTGACCCCTCGCCCCCCAGGCACGCGAGCGGACACCCCGCAGGGTAACGGCAGGACCCCAGCCGTTCAAGTTCATCCTCTGAACTCCTCAGCAGGGAGGATGGGAGGGATTTTTTAGATGCCGAAAGTGCCAAGTCACACCTAAGAGGCATATAAACAGGAGTCACTTCATTTATGCTGCGAGTTATTCAGCAGAAGAAACTCTGGCATTAAAAGGAGTTCTGCGACCTTCCGGAAAAACAGTGAGAAGCTATTGATGCTAACAAAAGCCCCCCATTCATGTTCTACAGCACACTGTCGGGGTGTCTGAGGGCTTTTTCTCCAGGCCATCACTCAACCATGCATTTACGTGGGGCCCATGAGGTTTGGGCCCCCTGTTAGGCAGAAACAGTCACTACACTAAATATTAAATTAACGCGTTCCTTATTAGGAGATGCTGAAGCTGCATTTTCTGGTAAAGCTAGCTAGCCGAGATCTTCAGACTCTTCTGGTGAGGGGGGAGGGGTTTGACTGCTTGAAAGGGACCCCAAATACAACAGACCCACCCCTGGTTGTCATTGGTTCCAAACATCCAAATCCTGTGGCCGTTCGTAAAGAAAAATCATCACTCGACTAAAATGAGCGCGGAATGTAAAATGGCCAACATTTGCTGCATCACGAGGACCAGAAGAGAGTAGTTGGGATGGAGTCGGAGCACAGAAAAGACCAACGGCTGACATAGCCTTAGCAAAGTCATGTAACAGATCGGATCACCGCAAATATTTGTAAAACAACATGGCTAAACCTTCTGACAGCGACTAAACATGGGAAGTGAACCAAAATGAACAGTCCAGCTTGCATTTTGCTCCTATCTTAGCAGTCCACTAAAATAAAACTTAAAAAAATAAACCTCCATTACGCTGGGACCCATAAACAGCACCAATCGTTCCTTTAAACTTTTAGGCAAAATGAGAACAGCAATTATTTTCAAAACTGTTATACAGTAGCATACTAAAAATAAAAAAGATAAATAAAACACTTAGGATCTTATCACTTAACAGTCAGAATTGATTCTTCACATTTAAAAAAATCCCATGACCGTTTAAGACGTCGCGTTTTAAAAAACTGAATTAGATATATCTTCTAGTTAAGCTATTTGAAGCACTGATCCAGGAAACAGTAATGGAACTTAAAAGGGAAAGTGCCTAATATGAGGGTCAGCAGCTGTGTTTAAAACAAATCATTCTTAACGCAGATGAGCGTTTCCTCTAATTAAAATTTGATGATGTCAATCTGCTGAGTACAGTCCGTAATAACGTCAAATTAAGAAATTCAAATTGGTCACACTGCTGCCTCACGCAGGGTCACCCCATAGCGGAGAAGCGTTTATGAATGGATTGGGGAGTTAGAGTTATGAAAATGAAAAAAATGTTCTATCCAACTCTCCTTTGAGATGATAAAAGTAATGGACATCAAGCAGCCATTTTTTTTCAATTTCACAAGTGACCCGAAGATGACAAAACCGAAGTTTGAAATATATTTAAAGATCAAAATTAAAAAAAAAGCTTAATTACTTTGGCCTATATTGGGAATCAGAGAAATAAAAGCGTATTAATTGAAATAGGACTTGAAACCTGTTTTATGTGTGTAATTAAAAATTAGAAGATTTTAATCCACATTACAGATAATCACCTGGCCCAGGGGCAGATTTCCCAACTACTATGCCCCCTGCTGGTCAAGGTGAACCACGTATTGGAGGTGTCACAGCCATGAGCCAGAGTGCTAATCACAAGACTCACCAGCAGCATAGAGATATAACTTCAGCGATTCCTGAAAGTGTCCTCTTCCATAGAAGTTAAAGAGCTTTTCCCTTTGAACCAGCCACAACAGAAACTTCTACAGTGGCAGGATTTAAGAGGAGGCAGGTCTAAACGTGTATAGCTGGACATTAAACATTGTCTCATTTTTATTTATAGAATACTGGATTAATTCATGAAGAAGCAATTTAAGTCAGCTCAAAATGCCCAGAGGTCTGGATGATATGAAGTCTCGTGCGGAGCGTGGTGGGATTGGCGTTGACAGTTTGACAGCCTCTGGTGCAGCTAGCCCTGAGAATGACCAGTGCAGGAAAAGACTCCCCAATGGGGTCATCGAAGCAGAGTCATGTGAGAGTCCAGAGCACAGACACACAAGGCTGTAGGCACTTGCCTCAGAAAAACAGCACCCCCCCCCCCCAAAGGCCTTGCCATATCTGGCATGCCAGTATATGACGTTATTTATTCAGAATGAAAAGCCAGCAGGTCTAGAGGCCACAGTGTTCTGATGGCGGCCCATGATTCCTAAGTTATTGTTGTGGAAGATGACAAATAGTCACACCCAGATCCCGACCCGATAGCAGGCAGTGGAGACGTAAACAGCAGGGATCGCTCTGCTCTCGGTCCAGGCAGAGCCACTGTGTCCCAGCAGCCAATGGGGGGACGGGGATAGTTCCTTAAAGCCACCACACAGAGCAGAGGGGGAGGGGTACATGCACGCTCCCACCATACAGTCTCCCCGGGATGGCCAACTGCCCCTGAGGACTATTTATAGTCACCCGGACTGCCACTGTTTCCCTGCCAGTGGCTGGGACGCGAAGCGGCGAGGCGTTGGACTCACCTTCCAGCAGGCATTCCTGTGAGCCACCCGTGCTCGAGATCAAGGCCCCCTCCATTATCGAGAGCACCCCCCCCCCCCCAGGGAAGGTGTGCACATCCAATTCCGAGCCGAACCTTGTAGACGGGGCAGTAGTTCTTGTGAGTTTCCCGCCAAGTAAAATGCGTTTGAGGTGTGTGTGTGGGGGGTGGGGGGGGAACTTTACACGGTACACTGATGTCATTCCCCTAAAATGGTCACGGCTTTAGGGGAGGAGGGGCTAAGGGGGGGCATGACAGCTGTCAGACTGCCTAGCTGCCAGTCTGCAGCCAGAAATGCAGTCCCCAGTACTGACCAACAAGCCTGTCTGGAGGAACCCTGCTGGAATGCAGGTGAATACCCCAGTCATCAGACAGGGGGCGCAGGAGAGCAGAATCCACAACCATGCCAAACACTACTCTAACCAAGCAAGTTGAATTCTGACAACATGACAATCACCCTGAGCTGTACCGGATCATTTTCATGGTGTTTAAAAGGGTTTAAAGTCACCTTTGCTTAGCGTGGCCAAAACAGGCATTCCTGAGGGTATCTGTGACCGTGACCAGGCATTCCACGCCGGAGCGTCTGGAGGCTTCAAACAAACCTGTAGTACGTTACGGAGCAGTGCTGTAAAATGCGAGGAAGGCAAGAAAGGAGCCTGATGAAGATCAGACCTTCAAGATTTAGCAAGGGCCCACATACTATATCACCATGGTGACGGCGCGTCGGACAAACACCGTCCAGTGGTTCTCTGCCTGCTCTTCTGCAATTTGTCAAAAAAGGAAAAGTAAAAACATGCATGACATAATGAAGGGGGGGAGGTCACATGGGGACACATGGGGACAAAACATCACAAGAAGCTAGCAGGAGAGCTAATCATATCCAAGCCAGCAAGAGAACTAGGGTCCTGCTAGACAAAAACACAATAGCATCCAGCACAGACGAGTGGCTGCAAGCAAGGGACAGAATATGAACCATGGAGCAGGTCAGTGGTTGGATGAGCTGACTGAGGCATATCTGCTATACAGCATAATTCTCAGCGCTTTTATGCTGTGTCAGGGGTGGTGACGCTGAAGTAAAACCATGTGACGGTGTCCCCCAGAGGTCAATGTGAGGAATGCGTCTCCTCTATTTATTACCGATACTTTTGTTGACGACCACCTGTCGACCTTCACATCTTTAAGGCTGCTTTCACCGTGATGACTGTACAAGTAAATTGCCCAGTTGGTCAGATATGACCTGTCCCCTAGTGGAACCACCAGGGTGACAGAGGGGCTGATTCCAGAGTCCCCTGCGAGTCGAGATGGGATTACAACACTTTTTGCCATCAGTATCTATCAGACGTTTCCTTCCGGCAGCCCAGCAGTGAGTGTGAGGGTAACATCTTTCTCCTCCAAAGAAAATCACGTGAGGAATAAACTGTTTTCGCCTGAATATTAGACAGCCCGATTATAAGGCCCAATACAAACCTTCTCTTTATAAAGAAAAATCATTTCTGTCACGTGCTTAAGTTAACCACAACACTGTTAAAAAGCAACTACAGGCAATCACATTACAATAAGTGTATTAACTGCAAGCACTCCTATAACCAAATGTATTGTTTGGGGGAGGGGGAAGATAATCAATATTACAAACTCCACAACCCTAGAGGGCGCAGAATGATTTTGATGCAGCAGGTCCACATACAGAGTGCAAATAAATGTATTGCGGCTAGTGTGTGAGTCATTTAAACAAAGGAGATGACAGCTCTTTTAAAATGGAAGCTACTTTATTATTAAAATGGAAGTTACTTTGTTAATAAAGAAACTTTATTAACAGTCACTATTGGTTTAGTACTAGCCGCAAACATTACACAGCTATGACATTTACCATCACCATAAATACACTAATACACATAGTAAGTTAGACTGCTGACAGATACGTGGGAGTGCAGTGCTTGCCAATAACTGTATAATTAGTCCTGCTGACCAACCCTGTGGCATCACATTGTGTCATCCAATCGTGGAGAGCGGGTGAGATCAGAACCAATGAAAGTTCACCTTGCGGACCCTGCACAAGCGATGCACCAAAACGCTTTTGCTAAACCAATGTAAATTCTGCGTGAAGTGTACGTAGGGGCCGATATTTGTGCCACTAGAAACTGAATATGAATTCTGTATATTTGAATCTGCAGTTATCCGCATTACAAAACTGAATCTGAATTTCATAGTTTGAATCTGAATTCCAGTAACTGGAAATAGCATTTATCCTACCTCGAAAAATTCATTTCGCAAATTCAATTTCAATCTAGTGTGACACACATCCGGGTCCTTGAGAAAATCTAATCGACCGCATATTCACAACGCAACTCATTTCCACGTTTACGGCAGTTCTGCAGGTTGCGGTAAAGAGGCGCCGCGTGCAGGGATGTCAGAAAAACAAATGCTGGATTCGCAGGTTTGTCATTACCTTACGATACATATGAGAATAAGCTTTATATACACAAGCGATAGCATAAACATTAACCATACGTCTGGTTAGTATATGTGATTAAATGAACGATTTCTGACACTGCTAGTTTATGTTAATATGGTAGACGCAAAACTAGCTAGGGATATGAATTTTACTTCTTGTTTAGTTTAAGTTATGGCTCGCCTGTTCATCTCATGTGGCTTTCTAGCAGTATTTATGCTAAATATTTTTTTTTAAATATTCATCTCGCGATATGAGGCGGAAATCAGTATTAATTTTTTGTGAGTATGGAATATATTATTTAGCACTTCATAATGCCTAGAGAATGTAAATATGACCAATGAAGTTATGCCCATGCAATGACATTTATGTGGTGTTCTTGTGTCTTTTCCTTTCTTAAACACCTATATTACTAGTGTGTTTTGGTAATGAAAATTGCCTATAACTGATTAAATAAAACATTACATTTTTGTGGAGAAAAAACACTGAATATGAAATATTAAGCCAATGTGTTTACATCCGCGATACACTCAAAATGGCGAATAGGGGCGTGTTAGACAGTGCAGACACGTGACTGACAAAGACTGAGGCAAGGTTTGCTACTGAAGGAAGGGATTCACAAAAATTCACGGCTGGGTATTAAAAAAAAACATAACTAGACATGGTCATGCCGTCATTATGTTCAGCCAAGGGACCAAATAGTAAAAAATGAATGACAAAAATCATCTAGGGGTGTGGATCAAGGGAGAAAACAACGATGGTAAATGGTTGAAGACATCATGATGCTTAAGTGACGAGATATTGTTACACGATAAGAAAATGTATTTTAAAAACGGTGTAAAACAGTATTAAACACACTCCTGCAGGGTGTCCTGCCTTGGCTGTAACCTCACTGTGGCAATGGAGGCTGAATGTGAAGATCCACACAAGCGGCTCCTGACTCCAGATTGGCAGGGAAGAAAAAACACAACACGAGTGCATAGATACACATACCCCTGTATCGATCTAAATGTATAAAGTTATAAAGCGGGCGTGAGGTGCTGTGCGTCTGGTCTGCTGCATGTCTACAGCGCTCTCCGTGTACTGTGCTAATAACCGGAAGCATCAATTGGACTGGCGTTTAATAAGGTGATCTGTATAAGCAATGCTCGAAGTGGAGAAATAAAAGTGTCGTTACTGTATTGATCGTGAGAACGGCGACGGGGGTGTCGGGAACAACAGAAGCGTCTCAACAACAATGTGGGCACTGCGCGCGGTGCTCCCCACTCTCGGGTGACGCTTGTCTCTGAGTAGCAGAGTACTGGCAACTTGTGAGAACTGGTGGTACGATCAAGATTAAACTATAGCAGTGCCGGTAATGCTTAATTGTTATTACATATATGATCCCACATTTGCGCTTGCGACACCCCGGCACACGCCTCTTCTTTACCCCGACCTGCAGAACTGTCGTAAACGTGGAAATGATTCGTGTTGTGAATCTGCGGTAGTGATGGCCGATTCGTGAACGAATCGTTCTTTTTAACTCGGTTTTTTAAGTGAACGGGTTGAACCGATTCGTAAGTTTGATCTTTGGCTATTAAACACCCAACAGCATTCCCTGCGATTTCTGATTTATTTTTCATGTTCAGCGTGCGCTTGTCATCACTTTTAGATTTATTCTTATGGTCGTCACTTGTGTTCGTAGACTTCCGAAAACACCCTAACGGCTCAGTACCTGGGTTTTTAACTCGCTGACTCCAAAAAACCCGAGAGCCTGTTCGATGAACGAATCGAACTTATGGGTTTTTGGATACTCTGTCGGTGAATCGCGAACCGATCCCAAGAGTCCTCGCGGTGTTTACTGCGGAAACGCAGTTACGCTGATGAATAATGTAAAATAAATGCCGATTTATGAAACCAGTAAGTTATTTTATTTATTTATGAATATTTAATTAAAATAACGCACTTATTGCATTTGGCGTTTACACAACTTTGTACACGTTTATCTGTGCTTTTTGTATGTGACTGCTTACAGTATTATTATTTTGTCGTGTATATTTCAAGGGTCAAATTGGTCGCACATGTCTTTTCTTATATTAAAATAAAAGTGCAAATATGTCTTATTTCTCCAGCAAAAGTGCTACAAGGATTTAAACTGAATTCAATCAACAATGTAAATAAAATCATACTTAAGGCATATGTCCTATAACAAATATTTTATTCGTGCTAATGTTATTATTATTGTTGTTGTTATTATACCTGTGATTCAGTCACTTATACTCGTGCAAAAATTTTAAAAACAAATTATCACAAGTATAGTCCTATATTTTTATATTAAGATAATAAAAGTAATACTAAACAATAACAAACCGACAAATAAAACACTTTTAAATTCTAATTCCTTCGAATTTTTTTACACGTATTTCTGCAGAAATGTGGGTTAAAGACTCCGGTTGCTGTATGAGTCTATTGATATACGCTCTCAGCAACTCCTCGAGAGCCCGTTCGATGAACGAATCGAACTTACGGGTTTTCAGACGCTCCGTCGGTGACTCAAACGAACGGTTTGTGAACCGATCCCAAGAGCCCCCACGGCATTTACTGCGGAAGTGTAGTTACGCTGTTAAAAAGAATTAAATAAAAACAGCTCTTCATCATTGATCACAACAGGAAATTATTGCATTTCTGTATAATAAAGCTATATGTCTTTCAAAGAACAAACTAAGATATTTATTATACTTCTACGTTTACACAATAACGTATGCAAGTTTACTCATGCTTATTGTATGTGAACGTGTGATTGTATTGGTAATATTGCAGTTGTTAACTGATGCAGTCCTTGATACTCATGCACATGAGTGTCTTAATACGAACTATACATACACGCGTGTTTATTCAGCATCGACACCCTTTCTGCTTTTTATATATTGTTGAACAGCAGCGCTATCTTTCAGTCAAATAACGTAACCTTGAGACAGATTTATTTATTTAGATTCATTGAGCCATATGGTCAGGTGCAAAAAAACGGGAAAAAGTCAATCATAGAATCGATTCATTACAACGGACAGTTCGAAAGAATCGCATCAGTTAACTTCCCATCACTAATCTGCGGTCGATTATTTTTTCTCAAAGACCCGGATGTGTGTCACACTAGATTGGAAATTGAATCTACAAACTGAATTTTTCGAACTAGGGTAAATGCTATTTCAAGTTACTGGAATTCAGATTCAAACTATTAAAATCAGATTCAATTTTGTAATGCGGATAACTGCAGATTCAAATATACAAAATTCATATTCAGTTTCTAGTGGCGCAAATATCAGCCCATATGTACGACTGGGAGGTATCTACTGTTGTATGTATATAATGACTTTTAAATTGTAGTCCATATACCATATTTACCCTAATATATGATGGTGTAATTAAAAAAATACACCATCATATATTAGGGTAAATATGGTATATGCCTTTATTTGTGGTCTGTTTGACGTGCCCCATCCTGCCGTTAACCCACAGGAACACCCAGTATACCACAGGGTCACCACACACTACAGAGGCCCATGGAGGCATCCCATAATCACAGAGGAAGGCTCAAAGGCACAGTACCTCCTGTATCCTTAGCAAGCCTCCACCATCCTCTACATTCTCAATTTCTCTCAGTTCCACTGTTTTTACTCCACTCCACCCCTCTTCGCCATCCAAATCAAAAGAAATCTCAATGAAGGTCACTAGCCAGTCAGATCGAAGCGTTTAGGCCAAAGGCAGGTGGACAGAAACCTCTGGGTAAAGCTAGCGTTACTGCAGGGCTCGAGCGCATTATTGACATTACATTCTTGTGCTTGTTCTGTATTGAACGCTTATGAATATTCGCTGCTGTCTGGTGGTATAGAGCTTCCTGGTTTATGGCTCTCAGATCCCATCAATCCTGGCCAGGTCCTACTGTGCCAGAAGACGGATTACGCAACATGACATGAGAAAAAAAATTGTTGCGGGTAGGGGGGGAGACAGATGTCTGTAACTGCATTTCCTGCCCTCGCCCAACAGAAATAAACATACGCAAATAAACTCCTGTCAGAAGAGTGACAGATAAACAGCTGAAAGCCAAAGTTCAAGACGATTCCCAAGGCTGTCTGCTGTGAAAGAGCGAGGGAGCGAGGGAGAGAAGGAGGAGCAAGATATGAGGGAGAAAGAGAAAAATGAAGAATGTGTTCTTTTATTGATGGGGATTATTTACCTTGAATGCTTCTAAACAAACACCATCGTCATCACTTATACCTGCATACATCAGAGCTGTCAAAGTTGGACACTGGCATCCGCCAAGGAAATCCCAGAACAGAGGGACCAGTGTAAAACACAGTGAAATGGTATGATATTAGTATGCTCACTGTAATTAAAATCAGACTAACTCAGACTAAGGAACTCGTAGTCAAAGCAGAGACAGCTTAGAGCTGTATCTGCTGCGCCACCTACAGGCCACACACTGCAAGTGCAAGCACTGAAAACCTAGAACAGCAACTCCTTAAAACTTCCACTCATCCATTCTCTCTTTATTCTCCTCTTCAACAAATGCAAGTGCTATTGTCACTTTGTGCTCCGAGAATATATTCCCAGCAGGAGCACGAAGACCCATGAGCAGGAGACACCGAGCTGCTCGTGGTAAACACCCTGCCAGGCATCGGCGGTTTTAGTACAAGTTCAGCGAGAGAGAGTCAGTTCACTGCAAACGCCAGGTGCATATTGCTGCAATGCCATAGTAAAGCAAAATGTTCTTTCTGGCTGAAACAGGAACAGAAAGTCAGACAAAAAGATACCCACACCCCCAC
>JAODUD010000082.1:15833379-15843844 GCA_026784285.1 Stomatorhinus walkeri | reverse complement strand
AAACCGCGTGGGTTTCATTGGATTTGTTTTTCATTAAATGGTGTCGTTTGCTGGGAGTAACTCTGAAGTGCTCGATTGTAATTAAAATCATGGGGATTTCCCTCCACAAGGCATTGATAGCTCCCAGTCCGACGCGGATGTAAATCCCCACGTCTATTTTGAACATGAGTTTCTTTATCGTTTCCCCCCACCACCGACCGGGAAGTCGGTGTCTTTGCAGTCCAACAGACGGACCCCCTTTGTTATGTGCGCTTGGCGTCTCTTCTCCTTCGAAACCCCCGACCTCGTGTTTCAGCAGCGCACTCCGCCGGTTTTAACGTTGTGTACTAATAAAACACGCGCTTGTGTCTCGGCCATAAAAAGAGAAGAAAAAACCCTCTCAAACCATATTCTGGCTTAAAACAAAATGTCAAAGTATGCACGGTTTCTTTATTATTTAATGGGTCCACGACCGACAGTCTTTTGTTTAGTCTACGGGCGCTGATTTGCAACAGGTCCTGGAAGTGCGCCCCCTCCTTGATCGAGGCCCTACTGCACTTCTGCTTTGTGTGACTTACAGGCTGCTGTCGGGTCGGTCGGCAAAGCACGCCGTAATGGGACCTGCGAATTCCCGAGGGGGTGAAAAGCGCGTCTGGGTGCCTTTGTCAGATGGGCTCCCCAGCGCCTCCCCCATGCGGGTCTGATATTTTGAAAAGCCACCGTGTGGGGTTTTTTCACGGGTTGCGTTACGGTTTCTGTCTGTTTTTTTCCTCCAAGCCCTGTGGTCTGACGTCATACTTCTTCAGCTGTCAGATCCTGTTTAATATAAATACATACTAACACGACACCCTTTGTGTGTACAATACAATGCCGATATTCAGTGGAAAATAAAGAAATACATCCTCGATATATTTATCTGAATGTCGTGATAATGTTGTTTTAGTATTTAAACCAGATACACTAAAATAGAATCTTAGTTTCTAGTTAACTTACTTTTATACGTGTTTTTTGTTTTTATTTATTTTTTTTGGGGGGGGGTGTAAACGTTAAACCAGCGACTTCACTTCTTCTTACGGTGATAAATTTATCAGATATGATTTTATGGAAATGTATCAACTTCTTCAGTCGGTTCAAAGGCGCCGCGTTCGAGCGCCGGTTCACAGGGGAGGAAGTGCTCGCTGTTTATACGGGATTAACTGCGCTGCTGACAGCCTGCGCTTGCGCCTTAGCAGCTCGCTAATCATCAAACACCTGGATTTTGCTAAACTCTAACGGCTGAAATCACACCAATGTAAGATGTAGATTTTTGCTTACTGTCTGCAGTTTGTACAGATGTTGTTATAATGGCGTGGCAATTGTTCTGTATGAGTTGATTGGGATTTTTTTTTACAAAATAAACTTGGCCGGGTGGCTCTGTCAGCTCACAGCTCCCTGACTTCCTAACCTCTTCTCTGCTCTCTAAATCCTAACTCTCACATCACACCACACCTCCCCCCCTGTTTTTTTGCCCCGGTCACAGTGGTGGTGCCGTCCGGCAGCGAGACAGAGGACGAGGACAGCCTGGACGCACCCTTGGATCTGTCGGCCAGCGGGGGCAGTAGCAAGCGGCGTCGCCGCGGCAACCTGCCAAAGGAATCCGTGCAGATCCTGCGCGACTGGCTGTACGAGCATCGTTACAACGCGTACCCCTCCGAGCAGGAGAAGGCCGTCCTCTCCAGGCAGACGCACCTCTCCACGCTACAGGTCAGCCCCCCAACTGACCTCCCGCGTTTGTGTGCTTCGTCTTCCTGAACAGATAACAAATGCTCTCGTTGGAATCGCGTAGCAGAGGGTGGAGTTAGCTACTTGTTTGCTGGGGGAGGGGTCAAGTGAGGACAGAGATAGTGAGTTTTTTAAAGCCCCCTGGTTGTGCATCAAACACATTTGGTGCAATATCTCCCATTCCATGTAATGTGATGGAGTTTTTGACCATGAGCTCCCATCTGGATTATTATTATTATTATTATCATCATGAGGGGACAGCGGGTTACCACTCGGGGCTTCAAATATAGCTCTTTGCACGTCTAACAACGTGTAACCCAGACTACTCCTATGCCTCACCCTTTCCACATCAGCACGCTTTGTGCACGAGGTCAGGTGACATACGCACATGTTGCGGACTGACCTTTCGTGGAGGAGAGGGGGCTGCCGTCATCTGGCAGGCCCTCGAACGAGAAGCGAAACTTTCATGGGGAAGAGAGATGTTGCGTACGAACTTTCTTTGATTAAAGGTCTTTGATGCATGGTTGTAGCAGGGGCAAGGTAATGCTTGGCTAACGCTACTAATTGAAGCAACATTAACACCTGTGAACATTTCTCAAGGGGATGTACCTTGATGGACAATTAAGGCTCACGCTCATAACCTTACCCGCTGCTGCCCCCTGCTGGCCGACTGAGCTTCTTCTCCATCTTGTTGTTGGATGCTGTAGGTGTGTAACTGGTTCATTAACGCCCGCCGGCGATTGCTCCCAGAGATGTTGCGGAAGGACGGCAAAGACCCAAACCAGTTTACCATATCCCGGAGAGGGAGTAAGAGCGGGGAGGGGGCCACTGCAGAGACCTCCCTCTCTTCCAGGCCCGTTGCCATGGAGACGGAGGACCGAGGTGCACTTCACTCATCTGGCTCCGAAACCAGCGGCCGACAGAAGCCCCTGTCGTCGGGGTCTGTGCTGCCCAGGCCATCGGTCATCTGTCACACCACCATCACTGCACCTCCATGCCTTACAGACGAGGGGACAGATCTGCCGTCCCCAGTTGCCGGCCAGGGGGCTCCTGCGGAGCGCAACGCCAGTCCCCAGGGGGGGTTCTTTAACACCCCTCCCCCGACGCCGCCGGATCTCAGCCAGGATTTCAGTGGCTTCCAGCTCCTGGTGGATGTGGCTCTCAAAATGCGGGCGGAACTGCAACAGGCCAAGTGAGCCTAAGTGCCTGATCTGGGTGCCGGGACGATGGCGGGAGACTGACCGCAAACACACCAGCATCACCACACCAGCATCACCGTCACCAAAAATGAAAAAAACCACAGAAGCCTGTTCATTTCTATTTTTTCATACGACGACGATAAGGATTTTCTTTAAGAAAAAATCTACAGTTTGGTGCCTTGCCTGACGTTTTTTAATCTTTATTTTGTATATGTATATGTAATTTGTATCTTTTTGCACACAGAGGACCAAAAATAGACATGAGAGACAGTCTTGTGAAACTCTTTCTGTTTCCAAGAAAGGAAGCCACGTTTTTTCTACTGACTTGGCTCCTTCTTTCGTAAACGAACTTTCTTTGGACTTATTTGCCGAGGAGTGCGGTCCCGTCATGTTCTGCCCTCCCACAGAGGAAATCGACATCTCCGCTTCTCAGAGACGTCCAGCTGTTCTGCGACATGCCCCATCACTACTGTAGCTGTTTATTTTTTGAGTTTCTTAAGAAGACAGTAAGTGGTTACCTCCCACGTCCTTCCCTCAGTCAGGTGGTTTGTGTAGCAGCAGTTCCGTGCTTTGTCTGAGTTGTCATGGCGCTTAGCGACAGCCAGTGACTGTGCCAAGGTGAAGCCCTGCCCCCTCACTGAAGTCCAATAAGAGGCACCTGTGTGGTGAACTGGAAAAGTAAACACTAATTTCATTGGTTAAAATATGTTGTGGCTTCGTATTGCCACCAAAAATGTATTGAATTATGAAATGGACCCTGTGTATAACATGTGATTTCCTATCTTCATACTGTGCAATGTCCATGGCAAATATGGGTCACTCGATTGTTCAAATAAAGTTTTGTTTTCTACAAACACTGCTGCTCAGCGCACGTCTGTCTCTCATAATCCACTAACTCCGCCCAGCTTTAATTGCAGCAAACCTACCTCCTGCCTGCACAGGATGGGGCAAAAGTGTCCCTGTCGACGAGGGGTACGGCACAAAGGGACGCAAAGCTGTTCACTTTTTGGGATACGCCCGTTCCCGTCGACGTCACAGCGGAGGCATCAATTTTGCCAAATACCCAGCGAGCGGGACTGATGCTGAACAGCGTGCCTACACACGAACCAGCGGCATTCCTGCGCCGTGACGGAAGCTCGCTGACTACCATGGCTTTGCGGTGAACTCGAGGGGCCGTGCGGGACGGGAACAGGACAATCCCCTTATATCCCATAGGCGTACTTTCCCCGCCGCTTCCGCACAGCTGACCATAAAGGCTAGTATCCATCCATCTTCCAGAGCTGCTTATCCAGTACAGCAGCGGTGAGCCTGGAGCCTATCCAGGCCTATGGCGTAAAGACACCCTGGATGTGATACCAGTCTATCGCAGGGCAAACAGTCATTATACACAATTTAGACACTAGTCATGTAGCCGCATGTCTTTGGACTGAAGGAGGAAACCTTAGTACCTAAAACAAACCAGCCTCAACAGGGACAGACGTGCAGCCACATTGCTACATTCAGAGCCACTGTCTCATATGCTAGGAGCACTAAATGCCTACATTCATATTTCCAAATCGGATTCAAGATTTTATCCAAAGCGATCCAAAGTTTTACTGCCAGCACTTTTACGAGAGTGATTCAGGTTCTATTTTCCGCTGACTTGTCTAGAACCACAAACTTTCAGGCTGAATCCATAACCACAGAACCACAATTCTGACTGTATATAGCATTTTATATGCACACTCACACTCGGAAGCATCTGTTGCTTATTGCTTGTACCAGGTTATGCATACAGAACCAAACATCCTATCAGAAACAGCCTTGATCTCTGATTCTGAAGCGTCTCCATTTTGAATAGCATGAATTGAAAGGAGCACACTCCCTGGAATACACCCCCCCCCACCCCCATACTGGAAGATTTCCTAAATCTGCTCAAAGACTGTGCCAGCCTTTCCCAGGAAGCACAGGGATGAGAACATGGTGAACGGGATACCAGAATCACATGCAGTATAACATGTCTTCATGGTTATTCATGGGAGATGGTTATTCCCATGTACACTGGGAACCATAACGCATATGGAAAGTTAAGTATGAACTGGGCTTAACACCACACATACAGAGCGGGCCAGAAATCTAACACACAACCCAAGAGGTGTGAGACCATCAAATTGCACACTGTGTCACCATGCCCCGCAATCAATGCGAAGTGTTTTCAGGGTTGGATTAACGATCTAATGACGCATTCTGCAGGGCTATTGGAAAAGGTCATTATTATCCAACGGAGTTCGGAGCCTTGAAACTTTAGAACTTTTCATCGTGAGATGCAAGCCTGTGACACTTTTACCACAACGCAAGATGTGTATGTGTTTAAACATTTTATTTATGTTTACACTGAGAAACATTTATATATTTACAAATATTGTTGTAAATATTTTATCTGCTTATACACAAACTATTTTCATAAAATCCCCTCGATTGTCACAAAATCCCTGTCTTACTTCCTCATCATCTCTTGTTGCTACGAAACGAATTAATTCAAATAATCTCACCTACGGCTTGATTCTAAAACATGAAGAAAAGAACTATAAATAGAAGAGAAATACTCCACATGATATTTTAGTTCAATTTGCAGTTGTTCTAAACTACCAAGGAAACCAGTGATAATCTTTGAAGTCATGATTATTCCCTTATTTTAAAACACACAGAAACCATAAGGTGGTAGTTTACATTCGGCAATGGAGTGTAATAAGTTATTCATCTGTTTTCCAAACGTGTAGCATTAACGTTTTTCAACCTTACTAGCTCACTAAGCTATGAACAGGAGACAGGACGGTAATCAGGGGTATTACAGTGTCTCTCCGTGTATTATGGGGCACAGAAGAAGGCAGAAATGACCGGGTAATCTGCCAACGTGGCCCTTCCGATATAAATCGAGGGATCCCACTTTATAAAAACCCCGGTATTCATTCTAATCATATATACATGCACACACTCCAGGAGGGGCTGCGTGTAAATACAACGGAGGGGAAAGAGTGGAAACAACCTTATAAAAGACGTTGCATTTTAATCAAGCCAGTTACTGATTCCTGTGAATTGCTTAGTTATGTACACATGTAGTCCCTTTAATCCCTCACGTTACATCCTCTTGGCCCTGAGACTGATTTGTGCTCAACAATCGCATTAGAAATTAAGGCTGATTACAGTGGGGTAAAGAGAGATAGACATACGGGCAGTTTGTGGCATTCTGGCGTTTTTAACGCAGATAAAGCAGCGAGCAACCGGCTCCAAGACGGGTGGAGGCGGCATCTGCAGCAGATTAAATGTCTGAAGTGTCGCCGAAACAGGTGCACGGTCGGGATATGTCGTGGTCACAGCAAAATCCAGAAAATTGCATGCAGCCCGAAGACGGAACACCGGTAACTACCTTCAGGTGTAAGCGATTTACACTTGAAAAGTCGGGTTCGCGCCTACGTTATGGGAACAGCTAAAACACTCGCATCATCACCTGTAGATGTCCGCCCACTTTGTATCAAATCTACTGCTGTGGAGCTCATCCTGACTCGAAAAATGAATGGAAATGTATATATTTTTTAATCATTCAGCGTCATGGATTCCCAAGACCGGGAATATCACAGTGATGCTGGGACCGGACCTTGACCGTACCCATGTAAAGTCTACAGGGAGCAGAGGTTTTACGTACAGTAGGCTATGTGTATATGGAGTCCAAAAGAGTGGTTTTCAGTCTAATCCGACATCTCCCCTAACTCAAAATCTGTATCACACTACTATTCCTTTATTTATTTGTTTGGTTGTTTATTTTGCAACGTGGTTCACTTTATAAGCTTTATTTTAGCCAGCTCATTTTAATAAATGTGTCCTGACCAAATATTTACATAGCGATAAATATTCATATACATATATTTAAAATGATTTTATATTTATATATAGTATCCTACACTCAACATAAAAACAGCCCATGGTAATGAGCAAAGTTAAAACGGTAAAAAAAAATGAAGAATAATAATAACAAAAAATAAGATTCTGATCTAGTTTGTTATAAAGAATGTCTTTATGCTTTCTCCTGTCACCTTGCATTTCTTACACGCACATGGATAGCGGTGTGGATGGTGTACTATTTTACATGATACGAATGAGGTTCGTTCATTATTTCTGAAGACAAGCTGACTCGGGTCTGCAAAATTAGGAAGCACTTTGATGCGCGCACATTATCACGCGCGCGGACACCCACGCACACCGTCGCCAGCGCATTTAAACACAAACGCGCATGACAGCTGTCTCCCGGGAAAACCCTTCCTGAGAGTTGGCGCCGAGCCAGCCGGCCTGGAATTGGCTGGAGCTGGTCATGGGACTCTCCGGCCAACCGGGAGCAAAGGCATTGGGCTGCACACAGACGAAGTTCACGAGTATAATTAACTCAGCAGCCCAGTTACCGTTTTGAGGTCGTTTTGATCCGTTTTGTCGTTTTGCTTTCGTTTGATAATATTAGAACATTAAGAGTGTTCTGTATGACACAGCGGTACTGAATTAAAACTGAAGTGTGTCCAATGGATGATGGCAGTGTCTTTAAGCCATCAAGATCACGAGGCAACAACTCCACAGCTAAAACCAGGGCGGGAAACGCCACTGATGGCGGTCACGTGACTGAGATGTACCTTCAACTAATCTACCGGACAGATGAGTGCAAAACGTTAAAAAAGGCCACAGCTGAGGGGTAAATAGTAAGCAAAAACTAAATAAAATTCACTCTTTACAAAAGATACCAAAACGAAAAACAAAACATACTTTTAATTTGGCACAAAATATACTGCACGCATCAGAAAGAGTAATTAGCCTCAGAGCTACTTGGCATATAGGAAGCCTACATTCCATCGTCTACATGGTCGATTTCAGATACTGTTTGCAGAATGACAAACAATAAACATGTAGAAATGGAAGAGTAACAGATCCAACAGATCTAGTCCCTAACATATGCAGTATATTTTGATGCGTATTAAAAATACACTCCTTCGTTTTCTGGATTTTATATTTCAACAGTTTATTTGATAACAGTTGTCGATGCAGCCCACTACTTTTGATTTGATATTATATATTATCCCTTGCGTTTGCCGAGGGATGATGTTATGAGCACCTTGACTTTGCCCTTTGCGCGTGTTTGTGTGTATGTGTGTGTGTGCGTGGTTCCCCATGCGGTTCCTCTGGCTCAGAGGCGGGTCTGAGCCTCAGGGATGTAGATCTCGATGCTGTCGGCACTCTCAGTGGCCGAGCTCTGCCTGGCCGAGGCGGCGCGCTTGGCTGCCATCAGTCTCTTGCGGGCTTCCTGCCGCTGCCTCTCCGTGCTCTCCAGGGACCGGTCCCTCGCCATAGGCAGGGGCCCCTTTGGGGGTTTCCTGGGCACCACGGGGGCCACCCTCCTGGCCTGCATGGGGGAGATATAACAGCCAATTATGAATCTGGAAGTGAGACAGGAAGACTCATGGGAGCTTTACTTACACAAAAATGTTCTTACGGCAGGACAAAAAATCATTAGATGATCTAGAGCAGGGGTGCCCAACTCCAGTCCTGGGGGGCCAGAGCCCCACACATTTTTGGGTCTCCCCTCATTTAGCACACCTGATTCAACTCCTTGTGCTAATTACCACACAGCTCTTGAGCCGAATCATTTATGGTGTAACAGGGAAAGAACTAAGCTACACAGGGCTCCGGCCCCCCAGGACTGGACTTGGGCACCCCTGGTTTAGAGAGATAACCAATAAAATTATACAGTCACGTGAAAAAATTAGGATACCCCATTAAATGTTTAGTCCTTTATTAAGAAATATCAACATATTACTATTAAATCTTCTTTCAAATCATATGTGTAGATTAAGGTGATGTAGTTGTATCACCTATGCAAAAAAAGAAACAAATTCACTTATTTAGCAGAAAAATTAACTATGATGCCAATTTCCACTTAGGAAAAAGTTAGGACACCCTCACATCCATTATTTAAAATGCCTAGAGTCAGATTCAGGTGCACCACATCAGGTGAAAATGATTAGAACATTATTACAGCGCTTTTTGGTGGAGTCTGTCTTATTTATACCATAGACATTTAGTTTGGTTTGGTCTTTATTGTTGAAATGAGTGGGATCACCATGGTGAGATCCAAAGAGCTCTCTGAGGCCTTCAGAAAGAAGCATGTAGATGTATATGAGCCTGGGAAGGATATAAAAAGACCATTTGGAATCAGCCATTCCACTGTCCGGAGAATAATTTACAAGTGGAGAACATTTAAATAAAAGATTAAAAGAGTACAAAAGAGTAACAACAAAGATGATGTATGGCGTACACAGAATTCATTTGAAGTTGTGTAGGATGGTGTGGTTTGTAGCGCTGTGCGTGCAGTATGTAGCAGGACGGACACGTGTGCTACACCTGCACAGGAAACCTGACTGAGACTTCCCGGCACCCCTAATCAGCTTGTTCCACCCAAAGCAGGAAGAGGTAGGCTTTTATGTTAGGCAGTTGGATTTGTGGGATAGCAAGATAACTTAGTCTTGGCTAAATGTTAGTGAACGAAGATGATGTCTATTTAATAAGATGTTACCAAATTATCTGGCTAGGCAAGAAGTCCTGCTTTGTGATACAGGCCTCTGTTCAGCTAGACTTTAGGTCAACCTCAGCTCATAATTACTCTGCTGAAGGATGGTTACCTCTGTCTGCGTTTAAAATGCCAGGCAGGCAGTAATTACTGTGGAAACACACCTGTTGGACATCAGACCCAAAGTACCAGGCTAGACAAGCTGACTGAGTCTTTACAGTCAATATGTGTAGGTGTTGGGGAGTAGGAGAAAGGGGCACGTGCTTTACCTTCCTCTCTGGGACCGCCAGCGGCTTCCATTTGTTGGCTTTGAGCTGGTGCAGCTCATCGAACTTGAGGCTGATATTCTCGATGGATAGCTGAAGCATATCCCAAAAGCCGGCCAGGTCCTGTGAGATGGGCCTCGGATTGGCGTTGGGGTTCTGGGTTGAGGCAGGTGGGGGGGAGGCAGATTCAGGGGTTCAATCAACCATTATGAGTTGCACATTTCACTATGTGCTGTGGGAGGAGCTTCACATCACAGTGTATGGGCTGTGGGTGGAGCCTCACATTGCCCTGCGTCCCAGGGGTGGAGCCTTACATCTCTCTCTCTGTGCTGTGGGTGGAGACTCACATCTCTCTCTACATGCTGTGGGTAGAGCCTCACATCTCTCTACATGCTGTGGGTGGAGCCTCACATCTCTCTCTGTGTGCTGTGGGTGGAGCCTCACATCTCTCTCTGCGTGCTGTGGGTGGATTCTCACATCTCTCTATGTGCTGTGGATGGAGCCTCACATCTCTGTCTACATGCTGTGGGTGGAGCCACACATTGTCCTGTGTCCCAGGGGTGGAGCCTCACCTCTCTCTCTACGCGCTTTGGATGGAGCCTCACATCTCTCTCTGCGTGCTGTGGATGGAGCCTCACATCTCTCTCTACGTGCTGTGGATGGAGCCTCACATCTCT
>JAODUD010000082.1:15811349-15821678 GCA_026784285.1 Stomatorhinus walkeri | reverse complement strand
ACCCACCCACCACACAAACTTAAAACTTCCCAGGACAAAGGGAATGTCTCTAAGTTCCACCCCATTTCCACCAGTGTGGGCTTTGGAGACACTCCGGGCGGACACACTGTGGTATAGAACAGGTTAATAACACACACACACACGCACACACGCACATACCAGCAACATACCGCTGTTCTTTACACCAGCGGGGGAAGGCCATGCCTCTACTGCCCCCTGGTGGGCATCCGTCATCAAGATGCATTTCACTGCATGCAAGTTAATGAAGCGTATTACAAAAAATGACCTTGTAATCTGCAGAGCCAAACTGATGCTCCTTTGCACCTTAAACTTCCCGCAGAGATGACTGTGTCCGAGCCTGACGGCGGCCTACAGATCAGCAGTGGCTATCACTCTGATTAGCATGCAGGTGGACGTGCTGACCAGCGTACCTGCCAAGTGGCGCTTAGAGGAGCGTCAGCGTATTTGCCAAAGGCACGTCCGGAAGAGAGTGACGGTTTACTCAAGGGGACATGAGGTGAGAGCAGACAAGGGCTGGCACGTCGCCGTGGGAACCAGTAAGCTGACTTGCGCAAGCAGTTGCAAACCATTTCCTGTTAGACCAGTCCTTCGACAAAAAAGTGATATGCATAGCAGGAAAGGGGTCACTGCGACTTTTTAAGTTACATGCCATGCTGCTATCCAAGTGCTCCGTGTCTGCTGTTCATTAATTATTATTGCAATTTATAAACTAGATTTGCAACCCTTTGGACCCATGCCAGATTAAAACCAAGTTACTCAAACAAAGCATTATTGCCTTTAGTTTATACAAGGACTCATTCATGTGTGCATTTAGGGAATGGCAATTGCTTGATACTATTAAAAACACATTCAGTATAATTAGTTGGTTGTAAAGATGTAAGCATAAACTTTACTTAAAAGGTTCAAATATTTTAAATGTGAGCATGTGCAAGTGTATACTGCATATGTCCGTCCACTCATTAATAAGAATTTGTTTTGATCCATTTGGAGGCTACCCAATCATAGTCACAGAGATCTGGATCTTATCCAGTCAAAATGTTAGTGATCTGACGTTATTCCAATCACATTCTGGGTCTGAAAGGCAGCCCCCCAACCCCCTCACCCTCCTTTCCACCTACTCAGGGTGCCAGTCTGTCAGGTGGCTCTGAAATACAAACACGACACACACATACACACACACACGCACAAACACACACACACACAAAGTCACCCACACTGTTATTCTCTAAGTACAGTTTTGAGTAACACATAATTTTCCTGGGCAAAAGAGACCATGGAGTAAACCAGTATAAGTACAGGGGATGGGGGGGGCTTTACCAACCCTATCCTGCAACCCAGATACTCAGAAAACTACCTTGAAGGAGAGGATCTTAAGGGAAACAGCCTCATATGGAGCCATGATCTAATCCCGGCAGCGTCGTCTGCAGAGGAATGACAGCCCATGGCCGTGTTTATAAACTGCGACCCAGCGCTGCCAACCTTCTGTGTTTATAGGAAAACACAATAAATCACTGCAGCGTGGCATGGATGCTGCCAAATAACACATCTTTTTTTTAACAAACTGGGCGGGCGGCTAGGGGAATCCATATCACTCGGGGGAGAATCTCCCCACCAACCCCCGCAGCTTGGCTGTGTGTGAGATGCTTGCAGATGGCCTGTATCTGCGTAGGCGCCAGCTTGGGATGGTGGGGCAGGGCTAAGGGATTACCGCTAAAGCCCAGGGGGAGGCGCCAGACACAGCTGAAAGGCGTCATCGGCAGCAGCAATTCTAGGATTCTTTAAGGCAGAGGGGCCATAATTCATACAGAGTGACCAACCTTATCATTAGCCAATGATACGTTTTGAATCTATGAGTGACAGGGAATGGAGCACTCTGGGAGCCAATCAGCGTGGAGCCAGTGCTCCTGTGGCCCCACCCCTGTACACACCCCAGATCGCCTGTGGTTAAACGTCACGTGCAGAAATGGTGCCGAAATTAGCAGGAATTGAGTGAGAAATGAAGCCTGCGATGATGCCAACCAGAAAAAAGATGAGCGAGGAGCTATGGCGGCTCTGCCAGCATCGAGGAGACTGTCGGGTTTTAACAGCCTTACGGCATTAAGTCTGTTCAAACTGCTCTTCCTCGTTTAGCTGCTTCCATTGTTAGATCCCTCATTAAGTGCCTTAGGAAGCCTGCACTAGGGCAGGGGTAACAATTAATTAAGTCTGATTTAATTCTCAGCATCAGGCTACGCTCTTACGACACCACAGCTCCCCCTACGGTAATAAAAGTAATACAACACAAAGCCATACACAGAGCAGCTAGATAATAATAATAATAATAATAATAGACATCGGAGGCTGAATCCCTACAGAGCCGATGGACTCAGACAAGCAGAAAGATGGCAAAGGGGTCGAACGTAAGGGCCCAAAACACCATCTGGAGTTCTTAGTTTGCCTGCTCTATATTTTAACAAAAAGATAATGATTGCAGTGGGACCATGTCACCCAGCCATGACATGAACGTGCAATTAGGCAAAGCAGAGCTGGTTAGTGTGTATTCCCTTTGACGCACTAGCATCCCGCCCAGGCTGTCCGCTGACGTGTTGCCTGGGACGCACTAGCATCCCGCCCAGGGTGTCCCCTGACGTGTTCCCTAGGACGCCCTAGCATCCCGCCCGGGGTGTCCCCACCGTGTTCCCTAGGACGCCCTAGCATCCCGCCCGGGGTGTCCCCTGACGTGTTCCCTGGGACGCCCTAGCATCCCGCCCGGGGTGTCCCCTGACGTGTTCCCTGGGACGCCCTAGCATCCCACCCGGGGTGTCCCCTGACTTGTTCCCTAGGACGCCCTAGCATCCCACCCAGGGTGTCTCCTGATGTGTTCCCTGGGATTATAAACCTGGATACACTGATGATAGATGGATGGGCAGCAGTTCTAATATTTTGTATTTATCTGTTCTGTTATTTATCGCTCATAATTCAAGTCTTTTATATTTCAGTTCAGAGCAGCAACTGAGAGCTTTCCTTGTTTATAAAGACCCAAGAGTGTAAAAAGCCAGTGAGAGCCGGACATGGAGGCGGGGCCATACTTCCTCTGATTGGCAGAGGCATGCAAGGGGAAGGGGGGGGTGGTTTGGACAAACTCATGGATGGATTCACATTTATATCGTGGCGCAACACATCTGTCCGTGTGCAGTATCGCCCAAGAGTTCCACTTTCCTCCAGCAGGTGGAGCCGGGGCGGTTGGGTCTCTGAGATGTACCTATAGAGTGACTGTGCGAGTGTAGCCCCCCTCCCCCCAAGTCTAACTAGATGGATGTGTTTGCATGTTATGTAAATATATACAGGGCTGGGTTTGTTGTTTCCGGGGCTCCACTGCAAAAGTCACGTGGGGCACCCCCAGTGTAGTGACTGTTTTTGGCCAGCAGGGGGCCCCCACGCAAACGCGTGGTTTGGGGGGTGGTAAACACTGCTGCTGACTGTACATGTGCTGTATAGATGCCTCCCCCCTCCAACACAAACCCAAACACAGCTGACGCTGTTGGGAACTTTATGGACCATGTGCCCCCCCACTCCGCCTCCTTGGGGTCACTCTCGGTCAGACTGGGGTGAGGAAAAGGCCTGACTGCACCCCCCTGTCTGACATGCCCTGGCTGCTCATGGATTCCCACCCCAAGGATGGCCTCTGTGTCACCCCGGCGGTGGGCTGGCTGATGACGCCCGAGACCCCCTAGTGCTCCGCAACAGTCTGTGCAGGCTGTCCGGGTCCCCAGTGATAGAGGGCGACAGGTGGGTGGTGGGGGCGAGAGAAGCCAGAAGCCAGAGGGAAAATGAGGTAGTAAATACAATCACGTTGCCATAGTTAGAAACAGGAATCCAACACGGGGAGTGTTCCTGTACCGCTAACACCGCTACACAAGGCTGGTAGTGTTAGCCTACCTCAATCATACCTGTCTGAGAAATAATAATAACAATAGGTATCCAGCAACTAACGCTGCTTGGACTCCTAATAATAGTAATAATCGTAATACTCTCAGTACGGTGGCTCGGTGGGCAGAAAATAATAATGATAGTCAATGGCAAATCCGTAACAGGTTAACACCGCTATGTATAATTACGTTACGCATTTTGCTCAGCGGGCGCTGGCTGAGCCGCCGCCCCTATCAAGCACTGCCCCTGTCAACGACTCTCGCAGCTCGCCCGGGGTAATCCTTACATATTTATTATTATTACAGGTTTATGAAGTCATCCCATCGCCCTGAAGAGAGGAGCCCCATAAAACGCCAGACGCCCCCGCATGCACACACACCTGCTGGCCCACATCAAGCCCAGCCCACCAAAATAGCCCGAGGAACTGCGGTAAGGGTAGCCTGGCAATGCTAGCTGGCTCCCCCGCCGGCTCATGCTGAGCTGTACTTTCCCCACAACTTAAAAGGCAAAAAAATACCTGGTCGTAGTAGAAAACGGCACCAGGAAAACTAAACCTCCCCCCTCGGTCCCCAGTGCAGAACTAGGGCAATTGATATGTGAAAATTAAATATCCTTCTTAAGCTCTTAAGCTTATTAAATCAGTTGACATGAATATGACTTTTAAAATCATGTAACTTTTTATTTAACCGTTACACTTCACTCTTGCCATTTCTTTATATCCATATTTCAAGCAATTATTTTCCTTGCTGTCAACAATACGATGCCTTTAATCATTATACATCACGTAGGTAAGCCTGTAACACAACAAAATATTTAATAGCCGTTATTATGAACATGAAATATATTTTATATACCAAATAAATGGCTATAAAAATGGCAATCACTGAGACACGCGCAGCAAGGGGGGCATGCGGACTAGCAGAGCGTGGCGGGGGTGTGAGCCGGGGCCGATGGCTGCAGGCATGAGTAAGCATTACGGCGGGGGCCGGATCCCTAAAGCAGCACCGGCACCGGACGGGACGCGCTGCGCAGTCAAACGGCGGAGAGGCGCTTTACTTACGAAGGCGGATCCAGCTGTCACACATACCCTCTAATCTGCGCGAAAGCGGACAAAAAAGAAGGGGAGATTTAAAAAAAAACGGACAAATACGGTGATCAGGGTTTGGGTCCGTCCCTCCGATTGTGCTCCCTCTATCGCTCTTTTTCTCTCCCCGGCAATCCGGTACGGGATAGCCTCGGCAGGGCGGACAAGCCCGCTTCGCACCCGGCCAGTCGAGGCGCCCACTGCGGACTGCGCTCAGCGCTCGTCCCGCCCGTGTTGGGTAATTTCCTCTCCCATCTCATCTAGTCACCAAGCTGACCGCTACCGTCCTACGCCTCTTCCCCCGGGATTAATAAGCAGACGCATGGATAAAATGAGCAACAATAACGTGGCTAAATTTCAGGTCGGACAGCCGTACAGATAATGACAGACTATTGTAATATACCAAGATATTCAGTTTATATACTTCAACGTGCATATTTCGGCCCATAAAAATAGCTGCCGCGGTGATTATTAATTACAACCAGAGGACTGTGATACAAAACAATGGCATCTTAAAAATATTTTTTAAGACTACGCACACCACAAATAACATGATTAATTGATTTAAACAGACTATTATAATTAAATTTAAAACACAAATACGGAAAACGGTTACAATTCTCGCATGTATTGCTGTACATATTTACACCTCGTATCACCTCAAAGTCCACCGCCCTGTCCTTCCCTAGGCGCCCTGCAGGCGGCGCTGATCGCCCGAGGTACCCGGAACATCCATGTTTTTTAAATCAGCATTTTCAAAAGCATCAGGAAGCAAAGCACCGAAGGATGATTTTCCCACAACTTAAAAGACAAAAAGAAAAAAAAAACACTTGGCTTTGGTGGAAAACGTTACGAGGGACACCAAAGCCCACAGAATGCTTTGCTAATCTGCATAATGGACACCATTAATAAACATCGCAACAGAATTCAAGACAAAGTTTTTCCAATCTTCCCTTGTCCAATTATAGTGAGCCTGTCCCTTCTGTAACCTTAGTTTCCTGTTCTTAGTGGCACGCGGTATGGTCTGTATACTGTAGCCCTAAATCACCTTTCTTCTCCTTTTTGGTTATTAACCAAAGCTCCTGATCTGTATCTGTATGACTTTATACATTGTTCTCCTGACATTTGATTGGCTGATTAGATATTTGCTTGAATGAGCAGTTGAACAGGTGCGAGTAAAGGTTAGAATCCAACCACAAGGTGAATCATTTCTTGCCCACAGAGCTTGTTTTCAGAGGGGTTGAGGGCCTTTGTTCCAGAGTGCAGTGACAGTCCTGCCGGCTGAGCATGAGATATGAACCGCTGACCTTCGGAAAATACCGACAAAAGCCCAACCTGCCAAGACACACCGAAACTGGACATTAACCAGGACATTAAATGCCAGACGGAGCTGCTCCAAGCATTGGCCCAGCATTAACTGCGCTGGTGGGGCAATTGGGGAAGAAGTTTGCAGGTACATTACCAGGGTATTAGCAGCCCACACTGTATGAGGGCAAGCTGAGGGCATCCACCACAACTGTAATCTATACCATGTGGTAATTATGGGTTTTTTTCAGACAGACACAGATAGACAGACAGATCAATAGACAGATATATAGATCTACTAAAACTACAGGTGTTATAGTAACAATGCAACTAGACTCCATCAGTTAGTAAAAAGGTTTTCCATCCAATGCCGTCCAGAGCCCTCAGAAAGCTTCGCTCATGTGTGTAGCGGAAAGCATGATCACCCTCTAGAGGCATTCGAGGGAAACGTCTGCAGAGCTGGAACATTAACGCCAGCGTTTTCATTAACACCTTTATTAACACCTACCCGCGCCAAGTACTGGCACGTGCCAGATGGAGCTAATGCCCGTAAGGTTCGCTATCCTATTCCCATGTCGCTTTAAAGTGTTTATCTAGTAAAATAGGCACCAAGGAATCAAGCCGGACGCAGGAATTCCAGCATTTGCGGAATTTGGATGCCAATCAAAAGAACACTGCAGTTTAACATTTACATTTACAGCATTTGGCAGACGCCCTTAGCCAGAGCGACTTACATAAGTGCTTTAAGACTTCACAATGAATTTCTTCCCTATACTAGCTCAATAAAACCAAGGCTATGCATACCATCTCATACTCTGTTGGGAAAGTGCAGGTTTTTTTTTTTTTTTTTTTTAAGGAAAAGAGCTCAGAGTATAATACCAGAAGTGCTAGTTGAGGTATATCCGGAAAAGGTGTGTTTTGAGTCGCCGTTTGAAGACATACAGTGACTCAGCTGTTCGGACATCTAGGGTTCATTCCACCAACTTGGTGCCAGAACAGAGAAGAGACGAGAGGTGTGTCTTCCTTGTGCCTTGAGGGGTGGTGGGAGCAGTCGTTTAACACTTTTATCATTTTTATATAGTCATGTGTACGAAGAGTGCATTAGTTATATCGTAGGCAAGCCCTGTACTGGACATGTACTACACACATATGCGCGCGCGCACGCACACACACACACACACAGGCACACACACACAGTGTAGCCAAAAATTATTTGTACATTGTGAAAAAATGGTCAAAACTGGAAATGATATTGAGGGTATTAAAGAATACATTTTAAAAACTGCCTAAAACGTTACAATTATCTTATGTAAAGAAACAAAAAAAGAGAGATCAGCTGCACCTATATTGATAACCCGAACATGAAAGTATTACCACTTCAACTCCGCACTGCCTTTCGCTTACAGACCGTCTCTGTGAGAAACCTCTCAACACAGCCAACCCGCTTTACACGGCAGAGCAGATGGTCAGACCGCGGTGACTACCGGCGGTGTCCTCCGTTCCCTTTCCCACAATCCATCTGCTCTTCAAAGCTCGTGCTTTGCTCCCAGAGGTCACTGGGAGACGAGCTCCTCGTTCAGCACGGCTGGACACGTAACGGACTCCTCTCTTCCTCTGATCTGTTGTTTTTCAGTCTCCAAGACACCAGTTTCCACATCCTGGAAATCTGCCAGCAGCTCATATGGCCCAAATTGAAGTTTATGAAGGACAGGGAGACGCTGTCCATTAGTTTAGCATCAGCCGCTCAGTGCAGCCACTCGCTTCCCCTTCAAAATCCTCCGTGACTTGGGCGATTCCCCAAAGCTTCTTGGAGGGGGGACTGCAGTGAATGGCAATCAGAATCCGGCCCCATGGGGGGGCTATTCTTATTAAGCACAGCGGAGGATGGGACAGGGGACGTCTTAGAAGCTTTGGGGAACCGTGAGTGTTTCATGATGCTGAAAAAAAAAGCACTTCCGTCTCTTCTCTCCAGGTTTGTTAACTTTAACATCCTGAAATTTAGCTCCTTGGTAGATATTTATTTATCAGAAATTCTAAAAATATCGCTCTACTATGCTACAGGAAGCTCATTCCAAAGTGGCACCAGCCTCCAAGCAGACCAGCGGCTGGCTTCTTCCAGGTCCTCCTCCGGACGGCCCCACAGGAGACGTTCAGAGCATCCGGGGTATCTGTGAATAATCGCCCTTCAGGGCCCAGAACCAACAGACCTTCTTGGAACAGCCAGTGTAGCTCAGGTGGTATAATAAAAGACTGTTAATCTGGTGGTCTGGGGTTTAAGTCCCAGGGGGAAGGTAGCGTGTGAGTCAGTGGGATAGGAGAATGACACTGGGTTCAAACCATCCCTTGCTCCCACCAAAATGCGTGTCTTGGACTGCAAGATGGAACAGATGAAAAAACAATTTTCTCATGGGGATGAATAATCTATCAATATTCTATCTTAAACAGTATCATCAAAGGTGCTGTGACTTTATTGGGCTTAATCAAAGGTGATGGTCAACACCAGGTGCCCATAATATAAATGGGCACAGAGGAGGAAATCCCAGCATGCACTGGGATACAGTACTAGTCAAAAGCATCCAACAAAGGAGAGTGATCATGTCGCATCACATTACCTGGTTGCCTGAACCAAACACATCAGAAACACAACAGTGATGGCAGGGATTTGAACTGACAACCTTCTGAGACCCAATACACAGAGCTCCCTCCCTCAACAAATTATTATTTTTTGTGTAATACTTTTTGTCAGTACATAATCCATATATGTTATGATGTTTATAGTTTATAGTTTTGATGTCTTTATAATTATTTCAAAATGTAGAGCAGGGGTGTCAGACTCCAGTCCTGGGGGGCCAGAGCCCTGTGTAGCTTAGTTCTTTCCCTGTTGTACCACGAATGACTATGGTAAAGCACAAAGAGGTGCAAGGAGTTGAATTCAGGTGTGTTAAATGAGGGGAGACGCAAAAATGTGCAGGGCTCTGACCCCCAGGACTGGAGTTTGACATTCCTGACTTAGAGAATAGTAGAAATAAACCTTTCTATGGTGGGTGTGTCCAAACTTTTGACTGGAACCATACGTCTGAAGACGCCATGTCTCCAGTCTCCGTCCACTCCTCTCCCGGCTCCCTTTATTTCCGACCCGGTTCCGCCGAATCGAAATGTTATGCGGTCTACTCCTCTGCCAAAGTCCTTAATTGCAGCCCCGATGGTGCAGTGATTCATTAGAGATTCCCTCGGAATGCTTTAATTAAGAGAGGATGTGAGTCACGTTTGCGAGGGATACACATGTCTCGTCTGTCCATCCCGCCTCCCCTATATATATCTCGGTCCCCCCCCTCTCTGTGTATATATATATATATATATATCTCCATCCTATCTATCTTATAGTACTCCCCTTTGGTAAGGGTTCGGGGTATGTGTGTGTGTGAGTGTGTGTGTGTGTGTGTGTATGTGTGTTTGTACTGTGTCTCTTAGGCAGTCAAAGAAAATGTTTCAGGCTATTTATCTGGGCAGTAAGTGTATATTTGCTCTGAAAAAAAAACAATTTAACATTAGAATATATGCAAATTAACAACAACACATACAAAAAAAATTCCTCTGTTCTCCCCAAAGTCACTGTTATCTCACTGGATGGGTAGATGAACACTGCCTTGGTTCTCAAATCTCTCCTCAGAGCACTTCAGCCATTCCATGTATTTGTCAAATAACATGACCAGCTCAATTAATACATTAATTTAATTAGCTAAACAACTGAATAAGATGCTGATTAGACAAATACAGTGTCCTTGTGGTTGAATATGAAAATATTCATAGATGTATTGGATGGTGCTTTCGGAGAGCTTTTGAAATCGCTAAGCTGACATATTTTGACGGGCCATAATGTCATAGTTTTACAGCAACATCAAGGTCATTTAAACAACATTTTCCTTGACTGCCAGAGACAGATTGACTGTAAACTCCAGTATAGTATCTCTCTCTCTCCCTTTCTCTCTTTCTATCGCTCTGCCTCCCCC
>JAODUD010000082.1:15719220-15735523 GCA_026784285.1 Stomatorhinus walkeri | reverse complement strand
CTGATTTGGGACATGAATGCATCGTTATCTTCTCTATGGCTTTTGGGGACGACGTGTGTGATCTGTGACTAGGCACACCAATGTGGAACCAGGCCTCCTGCGCTGGAAACTACAGCACTGAGGAGGATCAGATCAACCCCAAGGGGATTCTGGGATGCAGTAACTACGTGACTAAGAAATGGATCCCAATCACACTCTTTATGCTGCTAGGCCGCTAATGCTAATAGAGCTTATTAAGATCCCAGCAAGGCAGCCCTGATGCCGACCAAAATGTAAAAACTCCCACCGTCACCGTTTAATGCAATGCATGTGTATATGCAGACACATAAAGGTCGTCCGTCGCGTTTATTTTATCAGCTCAGTCACAGGTGTGTTGGACAAGCTTGGGGGTCTGTGGTAAATCTGATCATACAGGAATTAAATCCCAAAGCCAGTGATGTAGAGAGCATGCTGATTTAAACGGAAGGCACAACAAAGTGAACCAGACTGCTATGACCCACTACTGTAACCACGGGGCCAGACTCAGATACCAAACCTGCTTCCCCCCCCACCCAAAACCCTGTGGTCAAGGCAACTAGTGTGCGGAGAGGGGCAGAGGGGACGAAGCAGGAGGGTGTCCGTTCCAGGGCCCGAACAGTGGCTCACTCGAGTGCCCCGCTACGCTCAACACAGACGAGAGCGGCTCCTTCATTTCAAGGACTTCAAAGAAAAGTGTGTCTATATTTAATTTCTGGCAGGGACGAACGCAAAAGGTCGGCTTTAAAAATGTAAACGAGAGCGCTTTTAAATCCGCCGATCGGAATCGCGCCGGGTTTGTGTTTACCGCTGCGTCCGGCACAGATAGCCGCAGCTGAGGAGACTGACGCCCACCAGCAGTGGAAGCGAGTGACAGCCAAGTCTATTTGCATTAGAGCCACTTTTCATAAACACACCACGACATCCTGACAGTGTGGTTGCCCCTCAGCCAATCAAAAACCTTCAATGCTGCATTGTTTACGACAAGTCCTGCTCATCTCTGTCTGGGTCATCTCTTATATTATATTATTGCTATTATTACTCCTTCTTTACCCGGCACTGTCTCGCCTACTGCCCTCAGCTCCTCACCCATCCAGCCATAAATAGGATTCTGTGACTCTGGCCAAAAGATTACCGCGTTTAGGGAGACCCGGTGCACAGCAGGTGAGCAGAGAGCAGGGAAACGGGGGGCCAAGTCACTTCCCTGGAGGTGAAAAGTATCCCTTGCATCCCTTGCATACCAGAATTTGAGCTGGAAGCACCGGTAGGCTGATTTAACCTCATAACTCTGCTCCTTTACTCGACAGGCCCATACTCACATAAGCTAATGATAGGCTTAACAGATGTTCAGTCTGAAATTAATTTATGTCACAGATAGCCTACATATTATAAACAATTCATGAATTAAGCGTATGCCATAGTACGATTTCAAATTAAATGACTAATACCACCACCACTACTACTACTACTAATAATAATAATAATAATAATAACCAACTGACCAACAAGCTAATTTTGTTTCCCAACAAAAATGGCCTGTCCTGTATGTGAACAAAAGCGTATGGTTTTTCTGTCAGGCACTGCTTAAATAATTTGATTAAAATGTATGGAATCTCAGAGCGATTAGCCGCCAGACGGCGACTGTGACGTCGCACGCCCCGCCCGCTCTCCGGCACGTGCCTATATCGCCGCACGCTGCACTACAGTGGCGTTAATGTGAAATTAAAAAAAGGAAAGGTCCCGTCGCGCCCTAGGCGGACGTAGCACTTTCGTGGCTTGCATGCACAATACGAGTTTTCCCTGCTCTGGCAAACAACGCTATCTGACGCAGACGAGCGGCAGAAGCGCTGGACGTTTCGCATGCCAGTACGCGCTTGATTAGCGCGATCGTCCGGATCTCTCTGGTCTTACACATTATATATCATCACATGCATGCTCATCAACTTGAAAATATGACCAGTTCCGCAGCTATTACGTCCCAAAGTAGTTTATCACAAATGCAGACCGACTGTAAACGTGACCAAACGTAAGGTGTATTTCGTAAACTAACAGCTATGGGATGCCGTTATTCCGCTGGTGCCAACTAAACATGTTACTCCGAAAGCACGATCAATCCCGACGCGTCTAAGCAGCGCATCACAGGCAATTCAAACATAGAAACGTCGCGTCCGTTTTGCAGCCGCAACTCCAGATGGTCACACGGCGCAAGTTAGTGTGCGAAACCATTTCTTAAAAATGCTCCAACAAACGACCCGTGTCGTGTTAACACTTTTCCAGCAAATCCTCGTATATCATTGCCCACACCCCCACCACCACCTTTTCTACACGCATGAACGTGCTTTCCGTAAAGATGTATGTAGAAGGAGTGTGCAAAAGCAAATAAGCCAGCGTATTTGGAAAAATAATGTGACAACTAACCGATAACAAGTAATACACAGTGGGGGAAAACAAGACATAAAAGATGCGCAATCTTGAGTCTTACCTCGAGTGTGGCAAAGGTAAAAACAGTGCAAAGTGCAACGGCAAAGAGAGATCCCCAGTAAGCGCCCCGCTCCACCATGGGACTCCCGGAGAGATCTGCTATAGCTACTTTAAAGTGGAAAGGGGGTAGAGATGAGGGAAGAGTGTGGAGAGAAAAGCCGGATCTGTGCTGCACGTACCTGACAGTCTTCTGCAGCGCCACTGCTACGGTGAAACTCCGGAGAAGCAGGACGCCTCAAAGACCCGGAATGGAGAATGGCTCTCGGAGGGCGAGAAGCCGCGCTCTCTGCTGCCCAAGGCGCGTCCACAACTCACATGCATCGCAGGATGGATCTCAGAGAGTAAGGGATCCACCAAAAGCTCTACGGAACCAGATTTATTCAGAACTTATCCAGTGTCGTTTGATATCCATTAAAACTGGTGCTGATTTCTACTGTAGTTGCATGGATTTTGTCCAGTATTGGCAATGTCTCTGTTGCGTCTGTAGGCGCCAGGTTTTAAGAACGAAATGGCGTGTACATCTGAAATGCAAAACACAAGATGTTATACCAAAACATTCGGTTTACTACTATTGCAGTCGTCATATCGAATTTGTTTTTATGTTAGTCCATTTATTTTGTTACTACAGTTAGTGGGCTACTTTCATTAATGTTTTTACCCCAGTAATAGGCTAAATAAAATTAATAAAACTAAGGGTTATTTCCCAAAATGATCTACAAATCGTACGTATTTTGTGATGTGAGATAAATAAACGCCATTTGTATTACGTTTTCGTTATTAAAAATCATCACTCAGCTTTTTTTATTATTTGTTTAGTTGTTTTAGCAATCGACACTAGATTCTTCTTAGATTCCGTCTCTCTTATCGCAGCTATCAAAACTTACCGGTGCCCACTGATTGTAAATTAAGGCTTACGTTGCCTTTAACAGACGTATTAGGCTATATCCACGAAACACACTCCATTAATTACTTTTCAAAATCCCTTTAATAAAAAAAGTGTTATGGGTAATATACTGGATACGCGTTTACCGTCTACCGCCTTACTACACTTGAAATAAAGGAAAACACGGCGGATATTAATCTACCAGCTCGATGAATGAAGAACTGTTCTCTGCCCTTTGCACGATCCCCCGTCTTATCAACGCAACAAAAGTCTGTGTCCGCGGGGGGGATTTGATCGCAGTGAGAAAACCGTATGTGATTGAGATCGACGGAGATCTAATGGACAGCGACCTCAGTGCTGAATCCAATGAGCAGCGTTAACTATTTCAGAGAACGAAAAACGGGTTGTAAATACCACTCCAGTAAGCTTAATTCTAACACCGGACACACGTACATGTACACACAGAAGCGTGCAAGCAAAACTGCAAGGAATGGAAAAATGAGCGTGAAAAGATGCCATTCGTCTTCATTATTTACCTGTCCCGTAGTTCCCTTTCTACTGAAGTATTGCAATAAATCGGTGTGGTGATAAATGGTGTCGCTCGGTCCTGGTGTGAGCCGGTGATGTTTTGCGGTTCTTTTTTTTTTGTTTAGAGACGTTTTTAAGGGGAGAAAATCAACTATGATACTCGGAGCCAGAAGCGGACTGCAAACGCTGCAGAAAAGTTCCGGTTCTGAACAGTTTAGGTCCGAAAGGGTTTGGGCTAATCTGTAATATAGGCCTTTGTATTCAGGAGTATAGTCTACATGTTACGTGAACATAATATATACTGTCTTCAATATAAACAGTGCAGGTTAGACAGATCCTTTTTAAATTAACAACATTTTTTCTTTTAAATGTGGATTCAATTATTTACATGGGTGCAGATTATTTTACTTGTATTACGTCAGAATGGCTCCCAGACCGTTAAACACAGACCTTTATATTATATAGGAAAGTCAGTTTTATGAATTAATGTCGGGATATACATGGTGCTGCAGATAAAATAAAAAATAAGATTTTTTTTTCTAAAAATATGACTAATTGGCTCAGGGAAAAGGAATAGTTAAACGTAAAGCCACAAGGCTTTCTTCTGAAGAATAATTGGATGGAAATTCGTTGCCGTCAGGAGATAAAGGACTGTAAAATACACTTTCCCACAAAACAGACACCCCTTAACAGCTCAAATGAAATCACCATAGGATATATGGAGGAAATATGAAAACATCCATGTCACCCCGGGTGTAAAGTACTGAAATACGAATACTCTCGTTACTGTAATTGAGTCGTTCTTTGCGGAACCTTATGAAAAAGCCATATGAAAAAGATGTAAATGCTGCTGGTTGCGTGTGTTAGTCTTCCCAGCCGTGGTTGGGTACCCCTGTCGGACACACTGATTAATACTTTTACTTATATAGGTAGTTCTGCAGCAGTACTTTTGTTCTGCTATATATGGATTCTATCGATCTTAATGTTTATCTTGAGAATTAAGTTTCACGCTAAAAGATTGTGTCTTTCTTAGCTGTTAGCCCAATTCAATACCTTAGGCAGGGTGTTGCCTGCATTGAATATTGGTACCTGTGATACCAACCTTGTATCGAATCGAAAAGACAATTAGTAGCATTGCCACCCCAAGTATGCCCGCTACTTCCCTAACTTAGCCTACTGATTCTATTGGTTCATATTCATCCATTCCTTTGACTTCATCAGTAGTGACTGGATCTCGTTTTTTATGGAGCCAATCATGTCAAATCACGCATAAAATTGGTAGTTGATTAACTACAACTTCGATTCCACCAGTGACCACTGATCCCCTACTGGAAGTTGCCACAGCCACAGAACTATCACATCCATGGCACCTGCTGAAGAAGTCTAACTTGAGAAGGGTCATGGTATTGTCATGTCTGTTGTCGTCAAGCCTGTAGAGATATTTCCATTAAAGAATTGGCTCTTGACGTTAACTGTGATTTTATCTTACGGCTTTATCACGTCATATCAACCTGGCTAGCTGGGCTACATTGCTATGGACATTATTCACCCCGCAAAGCTCTCGGTCGGTGATGACTTTTAACGTTGTCATTTTAGCTAATAACATTTAACTAGATGCAACTGTATTATTTGCAGTCTGATTTTAGCTAGCTCTGTAATTTATTCTAGGCTATCACAGTAATTAATAGGCTGCTGTAGCGGCGCTGGTGTTTGTGTGAGAAACCTGCTGTTGTTCGTTGTTGTTGACCCACGCAATATGAGCAATTAGCTCTAGCTGCTATAGGTGCTGCTAGAATCTGCTAGACTGTGTTTTATTCTTTGAAGGCCTGAGTACTTATTAACCTGCAGAAAAATTTGAATAGATTTGTAATAAGTTTAATGCTTGTTTGGGTTTTCAAATATTATGCTTGCATTAAACTACAAAAAGGCATAAAAAACCATTAGTGTAAATGTGAGAAAATACCAGATTATTTTGGAGCTGAAGGTAAACCCCATTTTCAGTTTATTAACATGCTCGTTGCTCGCAGAATAGTTTGTGGTTCTTCTGGTTAATGTTTTGTCTTGTGATTGGAAGGTTGCTGGTTCAAATCCCATGGCGGCTAGAGTGCCGTCACTGTTCTGTCATTGAATAAGGCTCTTAACCGCTCATGGGAGTTTTACATGCACAAAAATGATCTGATGGCAGAACAAAAATGATTAAATCAGAGCGATGACCAATAAGATTGTAGAGGAGGTGGGTCCAAGCAACTAGAGTAGGTGGGACCAAGCAATTAGATGTCTTGGTTCTCACAACCATTCATTTTTCATTCTACCCTCAGAACATGTTTGTGTAAGTAAAACTCCCATGAGCCTCTTAACTTCACATTGCTGTCTGACCCTGATCTTTGAAATGGATGTCACACTGCACAAAAGCATACTTTTTAAACAAGCCACCTTTTTACTCTTACTTCAGTAGTTTAGAGGAGAGGTATTTTACCCAATTCAGAGCTAATTTCTTGGAAACTATCAGTATTTTCACTGGATTTTTCAATACTCTTTCCCTCCTTGCATGTCACAATGTTACAGTTTCTGCCAAGCCTGAGAATTGGGTCACTTGAGTCCTGTTTACTTCCTAAGCCCCTGACAGACATGCACTGCCACCCTGAAATTTTCTAGACATCACCCTGAGGGGCTATATGTCATCGCAAATGTCTGAATCAGTCATACCGGACATTAAATGGACTTTACCCTGCTAGTTCCCTAATACAAAGTCTGGGTAATTTGCGAATGACCCCCATCTATGAGCAGAGCAGGGAATTGTCCGGAGAATTTACAGTACTGTGAGCGTAAGGGTGTGATGATGACCTATTGAGTGGTGCGAAAATGGAAGAATACAAACATTACAGAGGGCAAATAAGAAGGGTCATTTACATGAAGAAAGTGTCAACGAACACAGCTAACTGGAGAGACAACAAGGTTCAGGAACCTCTGTCAGGAACTTCTGTCACCATCTTCAATGTGCTGTAAACAAAACACTGCAATTTCCACAGCATACTTTTCACGTCTTGCCTTGCCTCCTGTATGCTGTACCCAAACCCCACGGGAGAAATTTTAAGTACGTGTGAACGCATCTGACATGGATAATCTTAGGTTTTGGGCCACGTGTGAAAGGACAACTCTGAGAAAATGTCCGGACCTGATAATCCAGACGACGTAGGCCTCAGGAGTTCATGTATGAAAATGGCTCTAGAGACATTTTCAGAAGTGAGTCCTTGATTTAAGTGAGCCTTATCTAGGTTCGTCTGTGAGAACACACCCATACATAATGAATTAGAGGAAAATGTCACTGTAATCTTTTTCTCATTAAAAATCAATCATTCTGTGTCAAAATATTTAAATATTTCTTAATAACTGGTTCCGGGTCCCATTTCCTGTTATTTTGACTATAAATAATTAGCAATTATCAATTATTAGCAATTATTATGAGAATCTCATAATACTGCCATATACGTGGAAATAAGAACACAGTTCCGGGGTGGGGGGGATGTCACTATGTGTGAACGTGGAGTTAGATGGCCATTTCGAGGTGTGCTGGTTAATTCGACCCCACCTTATTCTCTGATTTACATATGAGTCGACATGTTCGTTCTTTTTTTCAGGCCCCTAGTCATTTCAAGTCATGACCTACCCAACCTGAATGCTCCCATCCCTGTCGCCCTGGTGTGCACAACCCGAATGAGCCAATCCCATCCATCGTGGGAAGCACATCCCGAATGAGCCAATCCCATCCATCGTGGGAAGCACATCCCGAATGAGCCAATCCCATCCATCGTGGGATGCACGACCCAAATAAGCAAATCCCAGCCGCTGTGGGAAGCACAACCCGAATGAGCCAATCCCATCCGCCGTGAGAAACACAAGCTTCTCTCTCCCCCGTTGGTTTCCTTCCACTCCACGCTGAATCAGCATTTCGCTATCTGCGTTTCGCTAATCCTGCGCTCCAGCCGTTATCTGACCCTGTTTCTCCTGCAAAAAAATAACATTTAGAATTACATTTTAAATTCTGCAACAAACACAGCATGCATTTTAACACGATATTGATTTCAGCCTTAGATCTCCTTTGGTTACTGGGACCGTACTGCCACAGCTTACAGAAAGAGGTCAAAGACTCTAATACACCCAGGAATGTCCACCGGGCAATGATGAAATGTCTCCATCGTCAGCCAAACATCACGTTCTCAGGTCAGCAGAATAGGTAATATGTGACTGTAAGGGAATTCTGCCCAATTCCCAAAGTGCTACTCCGATTCGACACCTCAGCAAGCCTGGATGCAACCCATGAGTAGCAGAGCACACCCTGGACTGAATGTGAGTCCATCGTAGGGCATGTTACAGACACAGATTCACCTAACAGCATGATTCTTGACTGCAGGAGGAAGCTGGTGTGATAAAACAGGGAGAGAGTGCAAACTCTGGACAGAGAAGCCTGGGGTGGGAACTGAACCCACTACCGTATGGGTGCGTGGCTATAAACAGGGGCAGGTTGTTCATTCTGGGGTCCCACTCAAAAAGTCCTCCTAGTGTAGTGATCAAAACGATGTTTAGATAGCAAGATGAATTATAAAATCGAAATAAAAAGCAGCACTAATATCATATCAATGCTTTACCTTCTGTCAGCAAGATAAATACACATGCATATCTACATGCATGCGTTGGAGGTTAAAAAAAGGGATTAAAAATTTTGATCTGACTGATAGGGTTTGTGCTCAGAGCCAGACCAATAACAGTGTTTCTTAACACTGAGAAGGTCACATTCAAAAAGCTCTTAAACTTTGTACCCTTCGATATTTTCTCAGGGATAATCAATTATGGGTTATTTTGAGAGTCAGGTTTGCAAACACACTGTTTGCCCTTCCTAAATCGTTTCTTGGTGGCAGAGTTGTGTGAAGTGTTTAAACGCATTAGAAGTGGATTCTAATCAGGTGGATTGGGTTGCCTTGTGTCACGCTCTTTTGTTTATCAAATGCCTGATGAAAGTTCACATAGTTTTGAGTGATTCACTCTTTTAAAAATAAAGGAAAAAATAAAAAGGAAAAATGGCATCAGTTTACAACTCAACAAAAGCATGATTTAAACCGTAGGATAAGAGTTACACCATTCTCCCACTCTACGTTGTGTGTGAATCGTGTGTCTTCCAGAAGTGACTGTGGAGTGGGGATGTGTTTACATCACTTCCTGTCACCATGACATCTGGGACTTTTTTATGATCGCAAGTAACCAGTGATAATTTGTAATCCGGGCAGCACACAGTGTAGAAGCAGAATGCGTTCCTTACACATGTTCACAAAGATTGCTAGATAATTCCATTGAGTCCTACAATTAATCCATCATTCTATAAATTATGTACCTACACTGACTGTCATGAGGAAAAATGCTCGTATGCAATCTGACCGCTTCAGGAATCGCAATCAGCAACATATCTGAGGCCTAACCCTAAATCATTTCCTTTAAAGCATGAGCTCAGAATTCACTTATCATGTAACTTTTATCATGTAAGTCAGCAGAAATTAGATACATGGCTACTTGCATAGCAGTTCCTGGCTGAAGAGCGGTTCTCCATTTCCTGCTCAGTGGTAATTAAGCCCCTGGTTTCATTCTTGTCATAGGGAATGACTTCGAAAATCAAACAGTGTAAGGACCTAATGTTGACCTTGGAACCCCTTAAATCACTGATCCAAAAAATCAGTACACATAGCAATATGATAGTTGGAACAGCCAATAACTAACATGGCTTTATTAAATGCTATATACCTCACATGTTCAAATATTCTTGGACATTGATTCGCTGGACGAGAAAAACTTAACAGCTTGATTGTTCTGTCGGCTCTTAGCAATGGAAATGAGCTAAAACAAGAGAAAGATTTTGCTCAGTGCTACTTAACATGTCGTTTCCATGCTATTAACATTCCAAGCCTTGAAATAGTAAAAACACGGGCAGAGACTGATATTTTCAAGTTTCCCCCAGAAGACCGCATTTTATTTTGGATCCTGGCAATCTAAATACACTGGCACAATATGACACAGTATGTCAGCAATAAACACATTTGTGTTTCAAGCCAGTCCATCTCAATCCTCTTAGTGGAACATGCACACTGAATAATTATGTATGTCCAATCATCACCTTGTTTGACTGCTCACCTCCCCCCATTCTCTCCCTCTACTCATTTGGCATTTCTGCTCGATATTATTACCCATCCCATATGTTACTGTACCCGCCAGAAGAACCCCCCTCTCCCATAATGCAGTTCCAAATGACTTTCTACAACCATCTCAGTGTGAAACCCTGAGATTCCTGAATTAAGGGCATGAAACGCTTCGTTCTCGAGCAGAAATCCAGGTAGACCCACAGCTTTCCTGACATCTGTGCTCAGTGTACCGAGTTAAAACTCAATAACATCAGTAAAGGCTTGGCGTTCTACCAACAATCAAATTGCAAAGCATAGTAATAATGTGACTAGATGTATTTTTCATTACTCCTTCTCTTCGCCTTTGTCATATACAGCCGTTCCTCAGGTTACGATAGAGGTGACGTTCCGATAAACCTAAGGTGACAATGCATTTTAATACAGTCAACCTAACCCTGCAAACATCATCGCCAGGCTAGTCTACCTTAAACGTGCTTAGAACCCGTACATTAGCCTACAACTGTATGATATAAACATACAATTTTATGATAATGACAAACATTATAACTGTATAATGTTTGTTATTAACATATATTAAAGCTGTTAAGTTGTGTTAGGAATAGTGTACATGCTGCTTATGAATGTCCTATGAATGCATTATAAAGGCATTATGAAGGTATACTGAATGTCCTATGAATGTATAATGTATGCATTAAGTAGGTGCAGTTAATGTGAAGTGTTAGCCAATATTTTAATTTAAAAATATCGCTATTAACAATAACCTGAAAATCCCCCCCCCACACACACACACATGCACACACATGCACACACATACAGACACATACAGCAGCACAGCAGCACCAACCAGGCCACTTAATATTTTTTTAGCTAAATGAAACATGGGGGAGTGCTGATTAGCAGTGCTGATTAGCAGTGCTGATTAGCAGTGCCGATTAGCAGTGCCAATTAGCGCTTTTTTAGTTTCTGTTTGGAACGATGGATCGGTGGGCCGGATTTAATTATCACTTAAAACATGTCGTGGGCTTGATAAAATCATCTACAGCAGTGGCTCATGATATTTTTACACCGCGTAGCATCTCATAAAGCATTGCGCTCACCGCGTTCCACCATTACAGCATTATGCTCGATTGTCAAGAACAATGTTCTGGGTAAGAGCTTCTCTTATTTTCCCTTGTCATTTGACATTTTCTCTCCGCATCCTAGTGTTTGCTGCACAGTGGGATGTTGCAGAGTGCTGCTGGTGGCAATTGCATCGTACACTTTCTTATGATTAGTCTTTAGATGTTTAATTGGATTACTTGTGTTGTATGAATTGTTGTACTTGTGTTGTCCTGATATTTTAGCAGAGCACAATTAGCTATTTTTTTGGTGCCGCTGATTTCGCTTGTTAGTGATATCACTGATACGTCATAACATGGTATAACGTCATGACAGGTTACAGACATCGGTGTATTGTCATGAGGATGAGTACGAGTATACGAGTACTATATTGAATCTGATACAAATACTACTGTTAGTATCGATATCTTATGTCGACAATGGGTGTCCATAGCATGTATGAAGAAACAAGAAACCCCAATTCGGGGAAGTCAAAAGGACAGTGAGTGAATGATTGTTGAAGGGCAGAGTAGGAAAGACGCATTCTAATCCAAGCATCTCTCATAGCTGCTTATCCAAAGCAGGGGTGTGGTGATCGTAGAGCTCATCTCAGGAAGCACAGGACCCAAAGCAGAAAATAGATAGGAACTATCTCTTAAGATTACGAGGAGGATGTTTCTTCTCAGAAATTCTATTTTGGCCTGGGTCTGGTTCCTGCCCCTATTTCTGTGTTCCTTGTGTTTAATCTCCAGCCTGCCTTCAAGTCCAATTTTCTCTTGCATCCAGGGCACATGTGGATTTGATGGCCTGGCGTCTCCACGTCGTCTGTTGTGCCTGTCTGTGTCCCGCGATGACCTGGTGCTCCCCCCCCCACTCCCCCACTGGAGCCCACGCTGAATATACAGTTATGGAAAACGGATGGCTGGGCTCTTAGCTCATTAACACAGATTATGCAGCCTCTGCCCTTGGGGTGTACATATTGACCTGCTTATGGATAATCAGGACAGCATAGAAAAAGACAGTTTTCTAGATCCTACAGCTGATCACTGATTGAGAAAATTTCTTGCTTGCTTGAGGAGACACTGATAATATGTCATTAAAGCAAACTACAGTTAGCTTATAAACTGTAAGTCATAGATACACATCACTAGCCTTCCAACACGAGTTACAATTTTTCAAGCGGTTTATTAAGACCGCAAAATAAATTTGTATCCTTGTGACCTAATCTCAAGCTAAGCCCTATGTGAAACTTTGACCAAAATGGTCATATATGCTTTATTCTTTTAGAAGATGTGTTTATCCAAAGTGCCATTTTTAAGTGACTTTAAATAAAGCAGGTAAGCCTGTCCCTGGGGCAGTTGGGGGGGGGTAAGAGCCTCGCTCAGGGGCCCAATGGTGACATCACTCTGCTGTCTCGGGGATTTGAGGCGGCGAACTTCTGATCACAGGCACGACATCACGAATACTCTGAGCTGAAACCCGCCCACTTGTACCAACACAGGAGCAAGATAGAACATGAGTAACCCAAGCCTAGGTGCAGAAGTTTGGAACGAAATTAAAAGCAAAGGATATTTACAACAGGGAGGAAATATTTAAAGGCTGTTGGCTGAGACAATGCAGCTGGGACCCAAAGAAAACTGTAAGCGGATATAATTCAGCCCAACTGTTTAGAGGTGAGGTGAACGAAAAAGCCACAGATTATTGTAGAGTCGTCTTCTGCACCATCTAATATTAGACTGTAGGAAAGTCACGTGCAAAACTAGAGTTAGCTAAGGTTACAGCAAAAGATTTGTGGGGATGTTTTTTCGGTGGAGGTGAGATCATTTATTCTTAGGCTGCTAGCTAATGTACTCTTAATAGATAGAATGGTTGGGAAATGTGTAATACTACACCCCAAGAAATGCGGAATGAAGGTAATCTGACCAGCTGTGCACTAATCGGTCTTACTACTACAGCAAAGGTTAAAGAGGCTCAGTTCAAAGTGGCTGCGCAATGCCAGCTCCGGTCCTGTATGGGGCGCTCATCTGAGGTCACATGTGTGCAATGAGCTTGGATTCGGAAATGGTGTATACTGTTTAAGTCCTTGGGCTGGCAGCCCGTCCAGGATGCTCCTGTGTGCTGCGGCCTGGGAGAGGATCCAGGATCAGCGTGACCCTCTCCTGAATAAGCAGTTATGGAAGATGGCTGGATATATCGCTCATGTCCTTGTGAGTGACTGCCATCCCTTCTGGGGGTGACCCCTGCCTCATGCCCTGTGCCCTGGGTTTCCTGGGATAAGCTCCAGGCTTCACTACGCCCCTGCTTCAGATACACGGTCAAGGAAGATGAATGAAGGACTTCGGTGAATTTCTTTGAGGATCCAATAAGAGCTGGTGACACTCGGATGAATGGCACTGCCATTCAGGTCAAACAGGCCTGGATCATTACCCCACGCCGTATACAATGTGCAGGGCATGAGGACCAGTCATGTTGACGGCCACTCCATCTCCAGCTTGACCAACCAAGGCTTGGCATGAACTATTGGATTTGTAGCAGCTTTAGGGCACAGTGACATGTGATAATGACACCTTATCTGGAGCTCCTGTTCCTGCATTATCTTTCGTAATGTGTACGTTGATTGCTTCCTGAATCATGGAATCTGAGGTCCACACTGATTATAACTAACTTCACTAAATATAAGACTGACCCATCTCTGACCCAACAGAGGCTATAGCCATTGCAGGCCTTTCAGAAAATTCTGCTCCACGTTTTGTTGGACGATTCTGAACTACAATAAAATTTCTATCGAGGAACTTTAAATTTTCAGTGAAAGCAGGAGAAAAGCTGAATTGCTGTAAACTGTAATTTTTCAGTGCACGTCCTGGCAGTTAAGCGTCCGCAGATCATACGCTCGATGCGGCCGTGAGTGAGGGGATTACCCCAAGCCCGCTTGTCGGGAAGATCCTATTCGCTGAGGGATGCTTTCAGATCACCAAGGATAATTAAAGATCGGACTCTGGCGAAAGTCGTACCATGTTTCCTTGAAATTCAAGGTACAGTTTTCAGAGCTCCCCTGGTCCCAAAATGACTTAAAAACATCTGAGGCAATTTTTTTATCATCTCATCCCCGTTTTGTTGAGTGGGATTTTGGAACTCTGTACAGAACATACAGTTTCCTGTCCTTATCGCCAGCAGAGTAATTTACCTCTTAATGTGGCTTAGGACGGCGGCTTACCTGAGGCAGATCCAGCCATTGCCACGGCTGATGGATCTCCCTGACAGTTTTGGGGAGAAAAAGTTTCGGAGCAGATTGCATATCTGCGCGGCTCCCTCCCTCCGTTTATTAATCTGTCCTCTCTGCGTGAAATGGAGGTCATTAATAACCCCCATGCCGGCTGTCGGCCTCCCCCCCTCCCCCAGAGTTTCCTAAAAATAAATAAATAAAACGGAAACAGAACGGAAACGATCTCTGGGTAAGTACTTCAGTGTCGATTATGTATTTTTCTTTAATATACTCAGTTCTGGTTCATGTACCCCATTGTGCAGAAGCACAAACCGGGTGGCTCTTAGTTCAGATCCCTGGGGGCAGAGATCAGTAGATGCAAGCTGTGGAAGTATGAAGCTCAGGCTGAAATGGGACCCTGAGAAACAAAAAATACCGTGGGCATCATTACATTTTTTTAACAGATGCTTTTATCCAAAGCAAAGCACATTTCAGGAAGCAGGGTCAACCAGTCTATGGAGGTTAAGGGCCCCGCCCAGGAGCCCAGTGGCAAATTCTATTGGCCCTAGGATTTGAACCAGTGCTCTAACTGGCAGAGCCACACCTCAGCATCACGGTCTGTGAAAGGAACCAATTGCATTAAGCATTATCGCTATATCTGTGTTGCTTCGTCCCCCATTGTGTTTTCATCCGTGCAGCACATAATGTCACCTTAACGGAAAGCTAAAATACCTGAAAATAAATGGCACATTTTGCCAGCTTTCAGGACCTTTGAACCTCACTGGAGTCTGCAGATCTGTAGCAAATAATAGTCTGTTAGCCCTGGCTGCAGGAAGTGGGCGGCGGATAAACAAGCTGCTCACAGGTCTTACCACCAATTGGTTTAAATCCCCGCGTTCCCTTGTTGTTCCTTTTAGAATAGCGTGAGTAATTGAACAGATGGACACCCTTAAGATGACTGGTTTAAGTCCCTGGTGGACGTGCGACTGCGCCCTTGAATGAGAAGGTCAGTTTCCCCATTGAACGTACCCAGGGATATAAATGAAAAAGAAAATAAGTTTCTTTGAAGGAAAGTATAGGATAAGCAGTGCAATAAAGAGAATTACACAGTAGGCTCAAGGCTATATCTCTGATTTACGGTGTCCTTTTAGAAACATATGTGAAGCCTCGCGGTGTTCAATGACGCATTGGTGTACAATAACAGGGCTGGTCGGTGAGAAAAGCACAAGCTTGCACAACACCATTCCGAATCCCGCTGATTAATGAGGGAGCAGCAGGTTGCCCTGGGAGGCATCCAATACCACGACAAACACCGGCACCCGACAGTCCTGTTGTCTCTTATTCATTTTCCATCACCCATGGCATTCTTACTCAACTATTTTCATCCCCCTTAAAAACTCCGGTCTTAAAACTCTGGGAGCGTGTCTGGTTGGCTGTCTCGCTCACCTGTGTTCACTCTAGGCGTTTATCACCTTATGTCCTTGACTGTTCTTATGTTCACACATTACCGCGTGACATCATCTTCTGTTGCCCAAGTACAGTTCCAATAGCCAAGAAAAGAAGAATGGATGCTGGTAAAAATGCCTGAATATAGTTATTGTCCAGCCCCAAATATCAAGGATGCATCGGTTTCAGTGTTGCCAATGAGAACAATCCCATGGTTCATTATGTCCCAAGTTCATTCTTCAATATATTCTTTGTATTCTTCAACAACAACAACAACAAATTTACTTTTGCATCATGACTTTACATCATCTCAAAGCGCTTTACAGCATTCCCACCCAAAGCCCCCAGTGAGTAAGCCATAGGCGACAGTAGCAAGGAAAAACTCCCCAGAAGGAAGAAACCTTGGGAGGGACCCGACTCAAAGGGGGAGCCCATCCTCCAGGGGCCGGCAGGGAGAGTCAAATA
>JAODUD010000082.1:15699992-15711179 GCA_026784285.1 Stomatorhinus walkeri | reverse complement strand
CCCCCCCCCCCCCCCCCCCCCCCCCCCCCCCCCCCCCCCCCCCCCCCCCCCCCAATCCGACACCGGTATCATTATGATGTTATGAGGCAACTGGTAAGGTAAACTTATTGAGCCGACTTGAGTCGCTTCCAAAATGGAACATTTTCTAATCTGAAGCCAGACCGTGTCGAGTCACCTCCAAGCTCATAAACACTGAGCGTGTACTTTGTTGACATATTTAGGTCATCAGGCTCCTTACCCAAGCATATTATATTATTTCCATTTTCGTCTTGGGCCTGAATGGTCTTCTGGCTTCCTGTGGCTGATCGGCCTCCTCCTCATGGCCATGAAGGTGGGGGCGGCTGAGGGGGAGGCGTGCTGCGTGCCAGCCGAGAGATTGAGGGATGGGGGGTGGAACTGTTTTGACAGCTCGGTTCTGGCCCAAGTGATTTCAAGCCTGGGGAGGCTCATTTATCGATCTGATGTCTTCCAAGCTTGGGGGGTGGGGGCCCTTCAGGGAAGAGCACCCTGGTCAGTCCCTGGTCAAAATCAGCCTCTGAAATCTGCCCAAGGGAGCGGGGCGGGGCAGAGGTCCCTCAGAGAAGGTGGTCTGAGGTAAACTACATTAGCTTGGTCTACACATAGAGTAGCGACTACAGGTTGGCTGAGTAGAGTAGAAGTCGACTGAAACGAGGCTACAAGATGGAGTGACGTCTTCAGTGGGAGTGAGGGTCTGCAATATTAGTGCAGCCAAGTGTGGGACCAAGGTCTCTAGATGATTTAGGGGTAGGAGTGGAAACATACTCTGATATGGGGACAAGATATGGGGCAAGATACAAACTTTGCACACACAGATTTGATTTATCAGATGAGACATGAATGAAAAATATTATTGGTCAATCTACCTGACGCACTGACGATGGAATAGAGAGCACGAACATGATCCCCCAAGAGACCCCCCCCAGAGGTCAAAGGTCATTCCTTATTGCAGCCGATGATTGTCAGCTGGTCAGGGTTGGCCTGACGCCAGCTTGATGGTTCCAGTTTCATTCAGCATCTCTCAATCAGCTCCCATCGTCTGTGCTACACGTCAGGAAGGTGTCAACTTGGCGGATCAGAGGCTCTCTCTACGTGGTGACCGCAATCTGCCTGCCGGACGAAACCCCAGTGATTTCGATTTCGCCCATCTTACCCCATTTACCCAATTCGGGATCTGAATTTTGGAAAAGCAGCGTGCCGGCATTTCAATTGCGAGCGGCTCCCCGGAGATGAAGCGGTGAAATATTCATGTCGGTTTTTCAGGAGTGCTGGGCCATCTGCTGACTCTGGCGAAGAGGCCTAATCCACGCCACTGTAAGTGGCATATTCATAATTGTATCCGGTGAGATTCCATCAATCCGTTTCCAGCAGGGTGGAGACTTAGCTTTTCCTTTGAGTTTTTTTTTTTTTTTTCTTTTCAAATGACATCGGTTTCAGGTTGACGGGTCATGGATCTTGTCAAGGGGGTGGGACGTGGCTCAGGGGGTTACAATACCATGACTGTAATCAGAAGGCCATTCATTCAAATCCCAGGGGTATTAGAGTGATTCGACCATTGGGTTCCTGAGCAAAGCCATTAACCCCCAGTCAGAGTTGGGTAATTCAGGTCCAGACCAAGATTTTGTTTCAACCAACCAGTTGCACGTAGTCACAGTCACAACTGGCTGGTTGAAACAAAATCCCGGCCTGGACTTTTATTCTCTGTACCTGAATTACCCAACTCTGTCCCCAGTTGCTTTAGGGACTGGGGGGACCCTGCCATGTTAATTGTACATTACTTTGGATCAAAGTGACTGCCAAATTAATGTAATTTTCTTTTGGACACCATATGCTTGCAGACAAAGAGTCACCCCCCCCCCCAACAATGACTGAGATTGTTGGCCATGATGACAGCACTGCTCCCTGTACATTTCATCTCTGTGCAGTTTCTAGGGGGGGCTCTTTTTATGCCCTCACTGTGATCGCGCTCCACGCTGCACCCAGCATGCTAATCTGCCAGTGGTGGCCTGCCGTGAAGGGCAAAGTCTCTCCGTAATTAAATAGAGACAGACAGGAATATGGTATGAGGATATCCAATTAGACACACCAATTCATTAAAGTGCCCAATAACACACCACATTATAAACATACGGGGAAGATGGTACAGAGCTGTCCAATTTGACACACTGGATCATTAACATAACCAATCACATGCTCCTTTATATACATGCAGGAAGATAATATGGTTGTCCAGTTAGGCACTTTGCATCATTACAGTGCCCAATCACAGACCACTTTATGAACATACAGGAAGACATAATATACAGCTACTATGATATAGACCTATTAGTTGCTACCTTAAAAAGCCAAAGTGTGAACATATGAATGGGGAAGGATGATGTCGACATTGAGAGGCACGGGGGGGGGACAGTGCGGGATGGACAATCATCCCACATCTCCATCACATATCACATCTCCTTCACATCCCACGTCTCCTTCACATATCACATCTCCATCACATATCACATCTCCTTCACATCCCACATCTCCATCACATATCACACCTCCTTCACATCCCACATCTTCTTCACATCCCACTTCTCCTTCACTAGCACAAGCCCATTAAGAGGTCCAATATAAGCACAGAGGAGCTCAGCCCCCACCATTGGCAGAACCAGAAGGAAGTCAGAGACCAGGAAGACATCCGGTGGTCTATGTCAGGAACTGGACCTGGACTGGCATTGGGCTTCCTCTGACTGTCTTCTAATCATTGATATGAAAATAAACTAAAACCTGTTTGGTTTGAATCTTTGCTTTACTCTGTTTTCTCTGTAAAATAAAGAGTTTTTCTGTTGTCTGTTTTGTTTTTTCTATGTCATAGAGATCCCCAGGGAAAGCATGCGATGATTAACAAAACCAGTGTCCTCTGTTGTGTTTTGCACAGGCCTCGTGGGGGGTTAGGGGCATCATTGGTGTTGCCACGGCAACCGCTTACGCACTGTCCCCTTCCAAAGCCCTTCATTTTAAGGGTTATACGGCCTGAAAATGATGCTGGTCCATTAGGCGTTTTTGATCAGTTTGTTTTGGGTGGGGGTGGGGGGGGGTGAGAAGGGGCTGCCTGGGAAATCAATGCGACATGGCCTTATACGGGGCGACGTGTCTCAGGTGTTGTGCACTTTCGCAGGAGTCTGGTGTAAATGAACACACACGGCTGCTTCCTCTATGTACCACTGCTCACAACCCTAGATATGCAGTAACAGGATCTAAACACTAAGCTCTGAATTCGGCTTATCAGCTCGTTACCTGATTTATGTCCACAGGTTACAGAAGGAAACGGAGGTGAGAGTCACTCCCTGATGACACCGATCTTGGGCTGAACATTACCGCCGTCATCCCCTGGATTTCTGGCTGTGATAATTCCCCACCTGCAGGAGGTGCTGTGCATCAGGGCAGAGCTAACCCTGTCCACAGGTGTGAGTTGAGAGCTGGTTGGCATTAACCTCGGCTACACTGAGAAGCTGTTTGACGAGTTGTCTCGACGAGACCGAAGACTGAATTCCAGTGTGAGGGAATGGCAGACTGAATAAAGCCAGACAAAACCTCTGTTTTACGGGACTCATACTCAGTTAGGGTGCTGCTGTGCTTTGCGTCTGTTCTCCACCTCCTTAGAGAAGTTCTCCGTCGGTAGCGCCGACCAACTTTCTGTGTCGCTAGAGTCTTAGGGTCCCGTGCTTATGATCAGAAGGTCATCAGCTCGAATCCTGCTGTCAGCAGGCCCTCGAGTCCCAGCTGCTCAGGAGACTCTACTTCCTTAAACTGTACACCACTTTTACTCAAAGTGTTTCCTAAACACCCAAGGTGTGTGTGTCCTGCCTACAGTATCACTGATGATATTCCAGCCTTTATCACCATACTAAGGAGAGGAATGAGGGACGAAAAAGACTGCTGTTATTTTTAATTTTTTTTTTTCAAACTGACTCAGCAGTGAAGCCTTTCTTCCAGCTGCAGCCCTGGTACTGATGCAGTCTGGGGAATCGGCCATGGGTTTTTTCAGTAGGCTTGTGGTCGACCTCCGGGTTCAGCTAAATGAGGACTCTGTCTGTAACACAGGCAAAATGTCACACAGCTCACCTTTCTCTCCCTATTAACTGAGGAGGATACAATCACCATTTTAATAAGCTGAAACCAGAACGGTGAGAACACTCAGATAGCGTCAGGTGCAGTCAGATCATGTGACCACGTGGAGCTGGGGTCTGATAAAAAAGACCAGTTGATTTTCATTTTCATAAACAATGGAGATAATCATAGTACAACAGTAATCATAGTACAACAGTATGCATGCACACACACACGCGCGCACACACACACATCAGGAATGACTATTACTACTACTAATAATATACATATTGCATTAAAATAATAATAAAGTCATGTATGTTATTTTTATCATATTTTAGCAGACTTGGGGCTACATCAAATCAAAAGCCTAAGGTAGTTCGCAAGAATTACAATAGATCATGACAGCTAATTGGAATTAAATTGTTGAAGCTAATCCTCTTCAAATCCTGTAAAAACATCCAGCACAATAAGACTTAATTAAGTCCTCTACTGTGTTCAGCCTCCCCGCTTCTTTAACAAAGGCTTTGATTCGCCGCCCCGTCATTTAAAAACAGCTGACGGGACATTTAAAGCGGTGACAAAGAGCGACGGACATTCCGATGCCGGTCTGTTCCATGTAAGATACGGTTTTGCGAAAAGCTTTGATGGACGCCGCTTGTTTTATAAGGCTGGACTGTGCGCAGCTGCCTTTCACGTTGGCCACGCGACACTGGCTAAAAAAGCACGATCAAGACTTTAGTTCAAACGTAAACTAAATTACGTTTATTATTATTATTATTTTATTTTATGTTGATGCTTTTAAAATGTTCAGCGTGATCCATACTCTAGCTTTTCACTTACGCAAGTTAAAAATGCCCACATTTCGTGCGGGTTTACTACCCATGGCTGCCACAGGAGGCGTAGTGAATGTAAAGTGCACCGATTAGGCTCAAATGCAAACCCTTTGTCCTGCCACTGGCTTTTGATCTGGATAGGACCTTAAACAGGCTCTGTTGTACCCTTGAGCTAACTATCTGAATTGTTTCAGTAAATACACTGGTGATTGATGAATGGATACCATGGATGTCAATGATGAATGGTAAACTTAAAGCTACGTGACTTGTTAACAGATGCTTTGATGGTTGGAGACCATCGGGATGCTGACGTGGGTACCTGGTGTAGTTGTTTTCTGACTCCCCCTTGAGGTTACGCTTGAGCATTGCTGCTGTGATAACGCTCTAGCAAAATCTTCATTCCATTTGCTGGGCCTCAGCGTCCGTGCGGAGGCTGGCCCAGGATCAGTGAGGAGTGCCACAGACCGCTACTCTGAGAATCCGCTGGGGTCTGAATCAGAAGACCTCGTCAGGAGATCTAGCACTGCTCTGCTATCTTTGAATGGGATCCATCATAGATTGATCAGTACATGCATTGTTTAGTAGATAAGGTCATGAGCTTGTAACATGGGGATTGTTGATCAAGTCCTGGGGGTGGGGGTGCTTTTATGTCTTACCGGATTGTACGTGACAGGAATCTCTCTGATTGGGTAAAAATGTAAGTAAAAAGTAACATTGTAAATCTTTAGGATGCTGAGGAATTTGAGAGTGTTTGGACATCTGGTGCATTGGAAGCCTAGCGCAAACAGGACATGAAAAAGCTTTACGCGGTATTTTCTGTCATATGCGAAATATGAGGAGGTCCAGGTCAATGCACAGTCTCGGCGTGACGGGAACCTTTATGGGCCTCTGCTGAAAGCCGTTTCTAACACAAGCAGCTGGCCAGAGGCAAGCTAATTAAAGGCACAGCGAATTCTGCTGGCTCGCGAGTGACTGCAGCGCATGTCCACCACAACGGGATACCACCCTCTACAAACGCAGGTTTAATGCGGCATTGCGTCCCACTATGAGAAACTCAAGTCAGTCTCAGCTTCCCGTTTATGAGTCCGTTGGGATTGCATTCTTTTTATCATCTCTGTGTCGCTATTAGACGATTATACGGGTCGGCATTCGTTTTATATGTAAATGACAATAATATATTCGTAGAAAGTAATGGAAAGGAGAAATAACCTTGGAAATGACAAGCATGTCGGGTTGTTTTAGTGAAAAACATTTAAAGGGCTCGTCTGATGACGCACTGTTTAAATTTTGCAGAGATTTGTGGATTTTCCCTTTAATTGGCCCACGATTATTTCCCCTCCTGCAGTAACCGTGACAGTTTACTTCGCTCTTTCCCCTCCGACATTAAAGCCGCAGGTGACACTCATTTTAATTGTTTTTTGAGTGAATGAATAGATTATCACTTAATTAGAAAAAAAAATATTACCTTTAGATACATCTAATACCAATGGGATTGCGTGGCTGAAATTTTCTGGTTTTGGAATTTATAAATTAACGCTCGCACACTTAAAAGGGTGCGCGAGATTAGTCTGCCTGGATTGTGACGGTGACTGCTGTCATTGCCATGGTTGCTATTTCACTCATATCAACAAGAGTAAATTAAAACCTATTGCAGTATCAAACTGCCCATCTGAGTAGACATGACTAATGAAATACTGCAAATTAATAAGTATCCAGATTATTAATCATTAGTTGCCCTAAGAAAGTAAGTTGGAGAAAGGGTTGCAGGAGCGAGAAATGTGTGTAGCTCTCGAATGAAGATCCGTGCATGTGTTTAGCAGTAATGATGGATTTCTGTCACCTTTCAACGCTAATTAGAGATGATTAGACCTTCAGTTCTTACAGTAAGCTGCGGTTTTCACCAGGTGATTTAACCTTTGATTAATGAACCGCATGTGCGACCTGGCAAGTTTGAGTGTAATACAAGAGCGACACCTCGTGGCTAAAATAGGTACCATTCGCCCTAAAGTACATGCAAAAACAAGCTGAAGGTAAGCTAAATATCCAGCCGTGCTTGAATGTGGGAGCGAACTGTACAAAAAGTTTCTCCACCACCAAACTCTTTATATATTACGATATTGCATATCGATTTAAATTGGAGAAATTCCCTGTTTTTTACTTGCTAGTTAAGCTATATAGCACTGTTTGGTAATACAACTCACGAATCAAATATATCACTAAGACGGTAGATCGCTTTGTAAGCTACGGCAAAAGTGATATGAGGTTTAAAGTCAGTTTTAATGTAAGCCTGGCTCTATCTTCTGGGTATTAGTGTGGATTGTGATCCTCATTTAATTGTTTTATTTATTTATCTGCATGGTTGCCTTGCAGTTATCAAGGTCCCACTGAAATTTAAGAAACCTGCGCGGCCGTGGTCTGCCGACAGATCAAAGCGACATCGTGCACGTTGATGTCATGGCTAATTTTAGGGGGAGAAATTAGGGGGATTGGGGAATGCAAGAATGATAAGGGTATATCTAATTAGTAATCTGTTGTGATTGGGAATTTCGGTTTATAGAGTACCTACTGTGAAGAAGAAGCTGCTATTATTTTTGCCACAGCGTTGCTGGTTATTCTGCATTTAGGCAGAGGTTTCACCAGCTGCCTCCCTCTTCGATTTTATTTGTGAAACCAGGAACCCTTCTGCTACAGCTAATCTTTAACCTATTCGCCTCTGCGGCTTTCCTGTTTCACGGACAACATGAGAGCTTTAACCCTGAGTCTTTTCTTGGAATCCAGCTTGACCAACAGCAGCTATCCAAGCCGTCGACTCAACTCCTTGACTCAAAGTCGAGTGATTCCTTAAGTGTGCACTTACACTGGACCGATTTGCACACCTCACTCACCTCTGAAGAATGTAGGTCATTTATTAGCCATATTTACTAGCCACGTGGGCCTTTTCAATAGTATGGTAAGTACAGGTGTCTGCAATGACATTAATGAAGCTTCCTTTAAATTTCATTGTAGCATATTTGTAACCTTAATGTTATTACTTACACCAGTGCTTGTTATCCTATCTCACGTGAGTTTGGCTGCCATTAAAAAGGCCCATTAGCGATTAGAAGCCATGTGACATTTAAGTCAAGATATCTCAGCAACAACGTAAAAACCAAAGACCACATTTTCTGGAGATGTTCATGACATTATGATTTAGCTTTAGTAACAAATTGATCAATTTTGAAGTATAGTTTTTGTTATTGAATTTTCATTTTTTTATCAGTTATTACATAGTAATTTTTCATGTGGCTGGCATATTATTTGTTCAATCTATAGAGCTGGACAATAGCTTTAAAACAATATAAGGACCACTTCTATGCAGTTTATATTTAGGTAAATATGATGATGATGATAATAATAATAATAATCGATACTTTATTGGTCCCCTTAGGGAGATTCTTTATGCATCCCTCAACTTGCTCTTTTATCCACAAAGCCAGTCAAATATATAGCCATAGTCTCCCCCCCCCCCCCCCCCAAAAAAAAGGTTAAAACTTTGTTTGCTTAAATCTCCCTCAATATTGATCCAAGAAATGCCCAATTTTAGTGTCATGAGTTACTCATGTGACCAAAACAGCATGCCAATTCTCGTTAAAATCTGTGATGATGAGGTCCGAAAGTGTGATGATTTGACATGGAATGACCCTAAACATACATGCTGTATGCTTTCTTCTGGAAAGTAAGAAGTCACGGCATCAGACAGACGGACGGACCCTTGGGGAGTTTGCGGCAGTTGCGGCAGTGAGGTGGTTGAGCGGTTAGAGTGGCTTGCTTTGGCTATGCCGTCACCCATTGCGGAGAGCATGAAGAATCAAAGGATGGTACAGGGTCCGGTGGCCAGGTTTATTTGATACCCCCAGGGTTACGGCTATGAAACCCGCCTCCATTCTGGATGTACACATTTGACATGTCCTCCCTGTGTTCCCAGTGGTAAGAGTGTTCCCAGAAGGTTTGAAAGGGTGAATGTTTTTATATAAAAAAAAAGTAATCAAAATTTTAAAATATTTACGTATTCAATGGCAGGAATCCACATTCAGATTTTTGAAGATTTATGTAGGTAACCAAGTCATCTAACACACGTTTCCTCATTTGTGTTTTACCTAATGGCTCCTTGTCGCTTAATGTAAAACACGGGATCTCCCACTAGGGGGCAGACTGAATGAATGAATGAATGCATGAATTACATTTATATAGAGTTTTCAAGATACCCAAAGTGCTTTACAGAATCAATGGGGAGCCACTTCAACCACAACCAAACAAACAAATTTAGCGCATTATCAAAACATTACATCGTTTCAAAGCGCTTTACAGCGTCCTCACCCAAAATCCCCAGTGAGTAAGCCATAGACGACAGTGGCAAGGAAAAACTCCCGAGACGGAAGAAACCTTGGGAGGGACCAGACTCAGAGGGGGAGCCCATCCTCCAGGGGCCGGCAGGGAGAGTCAAATTGGAGAGATGGCTAAGTGCCACTGCGTAACCCCCACCTGGAGGAAGCAATGGCAGCCGTTCTACGTCAGTATGCTCACCATAGAGTAGCTAAGGTGATGAGGGGGCAGTAGGGGATTCACCAGCTAAAATGTGTCAAACTAGCCAGCAAGATAACTAGTGAAATAATGTGTGAATCAGAAGAGGATTGAAGCTGAAATCCGCAAGCCTGGTTAGATGTAACCAGGTCTGAAGACAGCATTTTATGGCATGATGTCGTTTAAGTGTTAAGCTATTTTAACCCTGTGTCAGCTATGTCATCTGAATTTAATTTCAAGCCACACTTTAGACAACTTTTTTTGTTGTTGCTGCTGGAGTTTCCGTCCTGTGGGTAACTGAATAAAAAAAATGTTTTGTATTTTCTTGTCGTCTCGTCCTTTTCCTCACTTCAGACAGTAGTGGGCTAAAGATTCAGGTTTCACCTTTCCCCGTCAGTTGCACATAACTGGCTTAGGCTACTGTGTGATGATGGGTTGGCTGTAGTATAATTGTACTTAATATTTGAGTTTCTTCAAATGATACATTTGTTGTATTATAAAAAAAAATTGAATGCTGTTTTAAAAGGAATTTCCCAGCCGCAGTGTGTGTGCTTGCTTCCTGGTTCCAAACCCACATGACCTGTACTAAATAAGCAGCTGGAATTTTATAGGGCAGTCTGTGGCTCTGTGGGTTAGGACTGTGTGCCCGTGTTTAAAAGGTTGTAGGGTCAAATCCAATCAGACTGGTTTGTTCTTGGATGTCCACTAGGGGGCATTGTGTGTATTAAACATAGCTGTGGTACATGTCTCAGTGTGGATTGTAGAAATAACATTAAGCCAGACTGGCACACTGTATTCCTCCAGTTTTCAATACTACTGAGATGACCAGACAAGATGATCAGGTGATTGTTCTTTATACACGTAATACCTTTACACTGAAATTCCTATGTATCACAGACATATATTCAGAAGGCAGGAATGAGAAAATATCTATCAGCAACCTTGCAACAGAGCTGCCAAGCCTCCAGCCCAAATCCCACTGTTGTACCTTTGCACGTTGCATATAACTCAAACAGCTTCAACGGGATATTAAAGTATCTGTGACTTTGAGTAGATAAGATAAGGAACTAAGTGGGATATTGTGTCATAGGCAAGCTACAGGGTTACCAGATTGAGAGGTATTTCATGTAAACTCAGCTTTGTAGCTGTGCAGAGGTTATATCACACCACTGGAAGGAGCTGAAAGCCCAAGCGTCAGTTTGCATCTAGGGCCTGGAGTCCCTGGTCCAACCCCAGGCTTTAAGGCCTGCTTACGTCCTCTAGTAGACAAGCAGGTAAAAAATGCTAAAGAAATTGTGTGTGTGGAGGTGGGGGTATTTCATCTCAAGACTGTCCAAACGGACGTACACAATCACGGCGACAGAAATTGAGGTTCTGAAAGTTTCTGCTGGAGGGAATTACGACATATGACACGTAGCGTGGAAATTCTGGAGGCCTGGTCAAGTTTGAGGTGGACCCACCTTCAGCTGTGAGGTGTGGGGTGGGTAGGGAGGGGATCTTGGGGGGAAAAAACTCAAAAGAAATTCTCTAAAATGTGATCCAGCTTCCTTCCTTAGCACAATAATAGAAACATCTGTGATTGCTTGGCATTTGCCCAGCCTTGAGAAGGACTGAGCCTGAAATTGGTTGGCCCTGCCCCCCCACCCCCCACTGCCTCCCCACCCCCGACTGGCTCCCC
>JAODUD010000082.1:15689058-15699892 GCA_026784285.1 Stomatorhinus walkeri | reverse complement strand
GCCTCCCCACCCCCGACTGGCTCCCCTCCTCATCTAGCCAGACCTGAGCAGCGGGTTATTTTTAAATGCTCAGAAATGAAACGGAACTAAACACACAACTGTGTGAAGAGCCTGCTGACATAGGGAGGGGCTAAATGAGACCTTACTTACTATCCCAGCTACATATCTGCATGCTCAAACAGCACCATAACATCTGACTCGTCTGGAGGCCCAAAGTGTCAGAGCAGGACAGGGTGTCAGCGGAACTTTCTGGGTGTCAAGGGCAACGTGGTGAGGCTGCTCATTCGTTTCTGCAAAATAATCCCACAGTCTTATCAGTTTTGATTAACTATGATGGCAAATGCTTGTGTTTTCATTGGGATACTGATTAAACAGTAATGGGGAAAAAAAACTGCTGAAATAGCTATGTAAAAATTCAGATTATATCTGCTTTGGATTTATGTACATCCCAGAATCAACAACGATACAGAGCTTTGTGATTCTGTCTATGAAAGACGCATCAGAAATAAATTATTTATCCAGAATAAACAGCACCGGGGGTGCCATTTATTAGAAAAACAAATGAAATTGGTAGCATTTTGTTTGTAATATTATTTCCATTTTACTGTGTGTCAATGCAGGAACCTTTTGTTCTGGTTTGAGGGCAGCTGACTCATTATTCTCAGTGCCTGGTGTGAAATAAGATATTAACCCTGCGATCGTAGCCCTTAGCGCCGTAAACCTTTTGGCTTAACTCAAGCAGTAAGTAGAGATGTAAGAATGGCACAGGTGGCCATCGACCATGCATGTCTGACTGCGGTCGTCAATCATGATACTGAAATCGGCACGGGGGAGGCTGCGATGCAGCCGCCAAGGGGAAGTGCGGTGGCGAACTCTTCTCAGACATAAAGATGCTTTTGTTTGACAAAGATAAAAATGGTGAATAAAAAAAGTGAAGAATGCTTCCTCATTTCAGTTAAATCCTCAAACAAACCTGCAAGCCATTCCTTCCTGTTTAACCTTGAGAGAACAGCATGTATTACGTTCAGATAACTAGACACTAAATGATTGAATAACCACATACTCCCCACGCTACACAGTCCCTAATTATCTCATGCTGTTGATTCTCCTTCTGGCTACAGTGACAGGTAGAGCATCCCCAAAATGCTCAGGAACCGCAGAGACGTGGCGATGACCAGCTGGCAGGTCAAGGAGACTCACCTAGAGAATGTCCTCTTTGCTTCCTTCTACATCATGATCTTCATCTTCGCGGTTCCAGGAAACGCCTTGGCTCTGGGCGTTTTCAGCCGACAGAAGAAGATTTCACCCTCCAAGGTCTTCCTCATGAATCTGGCCGTGGCAGATCTCTCCTATGTGATGGTTCTGCCCATGCGTGCCACCTACCACCTCATGGACAATGACTGGCCCTTTGGGGAGACTCTCTGCCTTCTGATTGGGTACCTCTTCTACCTAAACATGTACTGTAGTCTCTTCTTCATGGCCTGCATCAGTCTGGACCGCTTCCTGGCCGTTATCCTGCCAGTCAGGTCTCTGGTGCTGCGGCAAAGGCCCCTGTACACACGCGTGGTCAGCGTCGTCTTGTGGATCTCCATTACCATTTGCTCGGCCCCCATGCTGCTGTCCAGGAAGGTTCTAAAGGTGGACAACTTGACCAGGACAGTGTGTGGCCAGCTCTACCTTGAGAAGACCTCAGCCAAAGCACTGCTGCCCACAGCTGTGGCTTTTCTGCTCCCCAGCATCATCATACTGGGTTCCTACATCCTGATACTCCATCGCCTGTGGACCCTAAGGCAACCAGGAAAGAAGTCGGTGGAGAGAAAGGCGGTCAAGATGATTACATTGATCCTTCTGAATTTCTCCATGACTTTCATCCCCTACCACATCAACCGCTTCATCTACATCCAGGCCTCCGGACGGGAAGATGTAGACATGGCCTCCATCGTGTTCATCAACAGGATCACTTCATCCTTGACTTGCCTCAGCGGAGTCTTGGACCCAGTTTTATATTTCTTTCTTGCCAAGACCTACCAGAGATCCTTGGTTCAGTTTTTCTGCAGGAGATACAAAAGGCAAAAGAAGCTGAATGTCAATTCTGCTTCCAGCTAATTAGTGACTGCATTCAGCTATGAAGAGAAGTGACTCCTGTTTCATGCTAATCGGTGACTGCATTCAGCTATGAAGCGAAGAGACTCCTGTTTCATGCTAATCGGTGACTGCATTCAGGTATGAAGCGAAGAGACTCCTGTTTCATGCTAATTGGTGACTGCATTCAGGTATGAAGCGAAGAGACTCCTGTTTCATGCTAATCGGTGACTGCATTCAGCTATGAAGCGAAGTGACTCCTGTTTCATGCTAATCGGAGTCATTCCAATGTACCCCTTCTCATACTTGTATAAATGGCAAACGGTAAATAAAGCATCATTTAATTTTGTTTCACTTAATTCAATTTCTGACTAGTAAATTTGTCAAGCAAACTTTCATCAATCACCAAAGTGAGAGGAGGTTTGAATCAAGAAATTCATTAATTAATAGATGACACAAGCGATCTTTAATACAACACTTTACCCTCAGTTGACTCGGGCCAAAACACAAACAAATGTAAAAAAAACGCCAGTCTGTCGGCCGGTTCGGTTTGGGCTGGCTGAGGACCCGTAGGTTGATATGCTGGTTACCGGGGCAGCCGGGAAGCCGAGGTTAGATTTTGGAAAAGTTATTTTCTGCCATCACCAGAAAATGTCATCTTAGCCAGTATGATTACCAGCTAGTTAAATAAAAAACAGGTTTCTTCTTTTCTGAGCTAGTTAACATAATGTTCACTTAGTGAATTGCACTCGCTGTTCAGAGGGAAATGAGAGACTTTAGTGACTCAATATAGAACTTTTTCCTCATCACGGTATGTGCTGGCCGTGCTGCCTTTACTGTAAGTCAAATGAACCTCTTGGGTAAAAATTACTCAGGCTTGAGTAACTTTGATTCATCATCATGTGTGTGCATGCCATCTCATGTCTCTCCGTGTCAAAACCGTGTGACGGGAAACCATTAAATTCCTACTTTTTCAACGTAATCTACACTTCATTTAGTTTTTAAAAAAGCGATCCCTTCCTAAATGTCACAAGGGCCTCCGCGTTTTAATTGTCGACACAGATAGGGATTTTTAGGCGTAAAGATAACGGGAAATCGGTCTCCGTGCACGTCCGCTTTTCTCCAGTGTTCGTCAATCACGCTGCAAGGAAGCGACAGTCACATCATGACAGTCATTTGTTATATCTGATAATTAATTACCCTTATGAAACAAGCGCCGGAATGATGAAATTTTTTTATACGTTACACACCAGGAGTTTTGATTAACATTTTTATAGTTCTCACATTAATTTAACCAATTAGAAGAAAATATTCTACTTTCTTAAACGTGTAATAGCACGGCCAGTGAACTGAGTTTAAGTTATAAAATTTTGTTTATTAAGGATGTAACTAACTTTCAAGGCGTTCCATTCCGTCGAACTGAAATAAACAAAATGTAGCCTAATATTTGCGTTTTCATTGATACTAGAGGTTAAATCCGTTGATGGTTTTCGTTCTATATTTAGTAAGTGAGAGGAGGTGTTACATTTTACTATCAAAATCCAGACATGAGGTGTGTAACAATACCAGGAAGGCAAAGACCGTACTTGCCGACTTTCCCCCCGACTTGGGACATAATGAATAATGGAAATCATGGGATTGTTCTCCTTGTACCCGGGCAAGAATGACATCCGGGGATTTTTACTGCCCGCTGTACTTCTGTTCTAGAGTACTGGAATTGTACTTCGGCAATGAAAGTTGGCATTTGGGAATACAGGAACCGTCAAGTGTGCATATCGAAAAACACCCATGCTTTCATGTAGCCCCCTCCTAAGTAATATCCCTTTCTCGCCACTGTCCCTCACAGCCCAGCGGTATGCAGTATGCTGTTTAAAAGGGTGTGCCTTCACTGTAGCTCCTTCAGAGTGACCGTTGGCCTCATTCTGGCTTCCCTCTGCATTTACCAATTTGTGTGGTTGCTTGAGGGACGTTCTGGTCTATGCCTGTGGGGACTTTGTGTCGTAGGGTTAGGGATGTTCAGCTGCTGGTCTTTTTTGTGTCCTATTCCTTTTTTTTTTTATGACATAAAGTTCCTAAAATGTTCTTTTATTCTGTAGGACAGACAGGGGTTGAACACTTATGCAAGCAGCATTTCCCAGCTTTTTGAAGAAGACTTGCTGACTTTGAAAAATGACTACGATAGCGACTATGAGTTGCATCGATTGTAATGCGGCCAAATCTGATGACTAATGAAGTGGTGGTGGCTCAATACAGTTGCAAGCAGCTGCATGTTAAAAGCTGTCAGGACAACTGTTGTCCAGGAAAACTACTCCCTTTGAATAGAATAGTGACACATTGTTTCTCTTCATCTACCCCATATTGCTGTCCATGAGACACACAGATGGGTGGAGGCAAGTTTGGAGTCTCAGCACAGGGTCAAACAGTGTGCAGCACCACTGGAGCTGGGGGTTAAGGGCCTTGCTCAGGGGCACACAGGCATGTGGCTAATCTGCCAAGTCTGGGGCTTGAACCAGCAACCTTCTGATCATAGGCACCGAGGTTTAGTGCGACATCTTGGAAGGGTAGTTTGATGTTTTTGAAACCCTTTTGCCACCTCTCTCCGCAGTGGGCCCGTCTGTCTTCCTTACAGAGGCCTACATGTGTCCCGGTCCGGCCCGAAGCTAGAGACGCGCCAGCCTCGGCATGGGCACGGCCTCGTCCCTGGTGGGTCCAGGGGGGGAGGTGATCGAGGACGCCTATGGCGGTGGGGGCGGCGAGGCCTGCGAGATCCCCGTGGAGGTGAAGCCCAAGGCCCGTCTAGTGCGCAGTTCATTCCGGCGCGGACCGCGTGCCATCGGCGCCAGCTTCAAGTCCACTGGTTCTGTCGACCTGGAGTACAGCGCGGAGCTGGACCGGCTGCGCAAGGACTATGAGATCCTGCGCGTCAGCAAGAGCAATGAAGTGGCTGCCCTGCAGAAGAAGGAGGCCAAGCTGGACGAAGAGAACAAGAGGCTGCGGGCGGAGCTTCAGGTCAGGGGGAGTGTAGAGGGGCGGGGCTTACTAAGTGCCACTCTACACCCAAACCCTATTGGGCAAATCCTCCGGCTGGGCTTATCTGATTGGCTGTTTTATTCAGGCTATGGCGGTGGGGGCAGGGTTAGCAGAAGGTGCCAAAGGTTATATAAAGCAGTAATAGCAAATTGGGACTTTTAGGGCCCTTTTAAGGCACCCTTGTGGAGTCAGGGACAAAAGCTCAGGACTGATGGGATAGACGTTAGCAGTCCTGGTTGGGTTATGCCAGGTGCATTATGTCAGGACACAGCAATTGGACCAATCGATGTAGTTTACTAATCCTGGTCACCTGATACTTCTTTGTGGGGTTGCTGGGGTCTTCTCACCCACTCTGATCCCGCAGCTACCGATCAGTAAGTTGCTACGAGTTTGAGTGGGTACCACTGAATGGGCACACATTCCCTTTGGCAAAGGTCTGTGTGTCACTAAAGCATTTTCATTGACTGAAAGGTACAGCGACGGTGCTTTTTTTTGGATTTTGGGCTATGATCCAGTGTACCATAAGCCAGAGATACAGGGGGAAAGCAGTGGGTGCTAGGACCCCGGCAACGCCTGGTGTTCCACAGTGATTGCAAAGGCACTACATGTTTAGTGTGTTCACTGCTTGTCGTGATTGGTGGGTTGCTGGGTTTCCCGAATGTTGATTGACTGACAGTGAAAGTGTCCTACGTGATGAGTCTGAGGGAGCAGTGCATGTTGGGGGCTCCCACAGGCTCTGCAGAAGACCTACCAGAAGATTTTGCGTGAGAAGGAGGGTGCTCTTGAAGCGAAGTACCAGGCGATGGAGAGAGCCGCGACCTTCGAGCACGACCGCGACAAGGTCAAGCGGCAGTTCAAGGTGAGTAGCGCCGTCAGTGGCCAGTGCACGTGCGCCGCCTCATGGGGGCGCTCACTCGCCCCGTGTGCTACGTAGATCTTCCGAGAGACCAAAGAGAAGGAGATACAGGACCTTCTGAGGGCCAAGCGGGACCTGGAGGCCAAACTGCAGCAGCTGCAGGCGCAGGGGATCCAGGTGTATGACCTGGCCGATTCGGACGAAGACGACAGCCCGAGCGGCGCTGCAGGTCAGGGTGCGACCTTTGGGGGGCGCTCTGAGCAATCGGGCATTATTAAGCTGAGATTATGTGCAGGGATGCACTTAGGAATGGAAAATACCTTCAGCCACATAGAAAAACAGGACATCCGGGGTTTTTTTATTTGTTCCTGAACCTGTTCACTGTGGTGAGTTAGCGCATTCGTGTTTGCGGTTGCAAGTTTCCTGCAGCTACTGCAGTGTCCTCCTACGACCCAGACCTATGCAGTCAGCCAAACGACTGTCTCTAAATTATCTGTGTGCTCTGTGATGCACTGGCATCCCGTGAAGTGTAGTTATAGTTTTGATTTTTTAATTTAGCTTTATTTTTAAATTGTTTCCAACGTTCCTTTGAAAACTTTCATATTGAAATAGTTTTTGTTAGATTTCAACATGGTTTTAATTAAGTTTATAATTTACAGATGTATTTAGTTTTTGTATATTTTATAGTTTAATTTATGGCTTAGTAATTATTCCTAGGGAACTGAAAGTTGTTGAGGTGTTTTATAAATAATACTGATTGAAGTATGTAAGACTGAATGAAGTATATAACACTGAATGAAGTATATAACTATATATAATAAAGATGCATATTATGTACTAATGTCCCCAAAAGGGGTAGAACATGTTCCAGGTATTATAATATTAAATTAAAAGTAAACAAATAATTAAATTAGCTAAATAGTATTTAAAAAGTAGGAGAAAGTATTTGACCTTTGTTTTTATGTATTTTTGTTACTTTCTGGAGCAATATTTGTAGTTAACTTTTAGTTGTAATTTTTCTTAATATCGTATCTTATTTTATTTTGCTTTATGAAAATGTTAACAGTTTTAGTTTTCATTAGTGAGAGTAACCCTGATCCCACTATCCCCCCCAGTCCCCGTACTGGATAAGCTGAATGTGTCCCCCATGTGTGTTTTCTGAAGCCGCAGGGAATCAGTGTGAGTACTGGAGCGGCGCAGCGCTGGGCAGTGAGCCCTCTATGGGCAGCATGATGCAACTGCAGCAGACTTTCCGGGGGCCTGAGTTTGCTCACAGCTTGATCGACGTGGAGGGCCCATTTGCCAACGTCAGCAGAGGTGAGGGTCTTTCTTCGCGCCGTGCCGTCATCTTCATCTCCAGCGGCTGCGATCGAGCTGCATCTGTCCCTTTCAGACGACTGGGACGCGGCTGTGGCCTCCCTCCTGCAGGTGTCGCCACACGTCTCCCAGGCCCTATGGAGCAACACGGTCCGCTGCTACTTCATGTACACCCCTGAGACGCAGGCTGAGGTTGAGGCTTTCGTCCAGGTGAGCCCCCCGCTTCCCGCCACACCTTGATTCTACAACAGACACCACTGCTTCCCCACAGGTGACCACAGCCTTGCTGACTGGAGACTCCCTGTAGTGACTGCAGTCTTTTGACCTGCAGTACTCCTCCTGATCTGTAGGAGGCGATAACACCAACATTTGATACACGCTGTCGAGTTTCCTTTTGGTTCTGGTTTACTTGGAGGTGTCCCTGTGTTCTAGGGCCCAGCCCTCCGCCTGCAGAGGCTGTGTGAGAGCCTGGGTCACTTCTTTGTGAACGTCAGCTTCCCCACGGACGGCGCCGACGGCTATGCGGCAGAGCGGCGCCAGGAGATTGAGCGCAGCTCTGTGTGTGTGCTGCTCCTGAGGGCGTCTGTTACCAGGTAACGGCCCCCTGCTCTGCGCACTTAGTTTTCACATTCTGTCTGTGCTCCTCCAATGAAATAACTGTGTATTGGTTTTCTGTGTGATGCTGTGCTCTGTGCTTCACTAGCACCACGCTCTGGGTTGTTCCCAGAGTGCGAATCACCCCTCCATAATTGGGGGTACTGCCTTCATATCACTTCTATGACTATTATGGTCTGCTACCGCGTCAATGCGAATAGTCGCCACCAAGATCAATGTTAAGAGTGCAAGATGCACTAGGGTTGTTTACTAACATGCATGCAACAGACGGTCATGGTCTGGACATGCGACAAAATGAGAATCAGTATGGAAGATCTCATTATCCTTATCTCTATCCAAAAGAATTTGGTTTTGATAACTCCCAGGAATTATCCTAGAAGAAGTATAATAGTAAAAGTAATAACCCTCGTTTTTTTTTACGTCGCCTCTATAGGTTTCACTTATAGTAATGTTTTTTTCAGAGCATAACGTTAAACCTTCTTATGCATTAACGTTAGCCTAATAACAAACCACACAGGCTAAGTGGCGAATTAAATTCAGAAAGGCACGATATATTCATGATAAAATGAGAATGAAAACATTGTGAGATCATCTCCTTGGAAACTGACCATGATCGATTTTACCTCACCAAATAAAGAACAGGTGGTTTAAATACAGAACTTAGCTTATCTTGCTAGTTAACGTAACTAACGTTGACTGTACTGGTGTTCTGTCGAGTTGAGCTACTTTGTCGAGGTAAGCTATGGTTAGGGCTATCGATTAGCACTACGGTAGTTTACCTCGACAATGTAGCTCAGCTCGACAGAACACCGGCCTCAGACGGACAATGGTAAGTAATTCAACTTATAAAGACGTCAGCTTTCATTAGTTGATGAAACACTTAAACGAATAAATGAAGGTTGTAAAATAACAACAGGCTAGACTTCTGCTGCCTACTTGCATTTATCAATGCATAACAAACAGTACCATGACAGACGAGCACAATAAACAGGTCACTCAATGAGAATGAATGACGCAACCGACTGGCTGTTTCTGAGGTGGTTAAAATGCCACGGTCCACATGTGGGGTGTGTGAAATCGTGTTACATAACCTCACCTTGTAGATTTTATTTTATTTATTATTTTACAACAAAAGAATTTTTTTTTGTCTCTTTGGGGGGGTCTGGGTCTTGATCGGGGGGTACAGTATCCCCTAGTACCCCCCATAATTTGAACCATGGTTATGCCCCCCTGGATTGGCTCCAGGCTTTCTGTGACCCCGCACTAGATACTAAGTGTGCATGGGAGATGGATGAATAACTGATTCAGGCAAGAAGAAAGCTTGCTACCCTGCCCTAGCGTAGGAAATAAAACCCAAATTCAATGGGTGAAATATAAACCTGACAGAATTGTAGGTAAAAGCCACCACTCAGCAATGAATGAGCAGAGAAGGGAAAAGGATCTGACTGTAATCTAAAATTGACCTCTGACCTCTGACCTTTGCTCTCAGCTCCATGCTGGAGGACGTGGAGGAGGCATTTGTAAAGAACCCCGAGGCCCGTCCTCTGCTGCTCTACCTGCGGACCAATCAGGGCGCCCGCCTGTCACCGGCTGCTAAGGACCTGGTGGAGAGGGTGACCGCGGCAGACAGAGCGGTCAAGGTCAAGGTCAGCCTCCTGTTTCCTCATGTGGTTGGCTCTGAACCTGAGGTGTGGGCTTATCTGTGAGGGGGCTACAGTGGAACCTTGTGCTATGAGCAGTGACAGTGGTATTATCCTCTTTATTGCCGTTGTTCCTTTCAGTTTAGTTTCTGCTAGTCTTGGTCCCACCTCTTGTAGTTGCTTGGATCTGCCCCCTTTACAATCTGATTGGTTATCTCCCAGAACCATCGTCATGTTCCTTTCATTTGAGTTTTTTGCAATTAGATGTCTTGATCCCGCCTCCTCTATTAGCTTGGACCCACCTCCTAAACAATCTGATTGGTTATCTCTCTAAACCAATCATATTTCCTTCTACCCTGAAAACAGTTTTGTGCAAGTAAAACTCCCAGGAGTTCTGATTAAGCCAGTGAGGGGAGATAATTGATTAGTGTTTTGAGCCGCCTCTTCTGTCAACCGCAGGTTATAGACCATGCAGGGCCCCCCGAGGAGGGAGCGTCGCTGATCCACGGCAGCCTCGAGAGGGTCATCAGACAGGTGCAGTGCTGGAGGAGGCTATCAACTGGGATGGGATTAGCCAGGAGAGGCATGGGGCGGAGTCACGACTGGTGGACAGCATAGCATGTTCAAGGGCATGTGATTGGTAGAGTGATTTATGTTGCTGTGGGCTTGCTGGTCGTAAAGGGCTGCGGTCCCCCCCCCCCCCAGGAGCTGCTGGGCCAGGAGGTGGCTGACGACGAGAGCTGCCTCGCCGGGGCAGAGGAGGACTGCGGCGAGGAGGATCACGGGGACGTGCTGTGGGACCCGCACGACGAGCAGGAGCAGGCAGAGGCCTTCCAGCGGGCTGCCGCCTCCGCCGCTTCACCCGGTTGCCAGAAGGTGGCGCCGCCTTTTGAATTCCTCACGTAACCAGCATTCAGGAGACTTAGTGTTTCTTAGGGTAGATGTCATACAGAATGGCGATGACGTGTTTAATCTTTATCACCTCACTCTTCTTGGGAGGTTAGCAAAAAACCTTCTGGTCACGCGCTTTAAGCCCCCCTGACAGGAGCGTAGAGACAATATTTACATCTAGCCCACAGAACCTGTGGGAGCTTAACACAAATGGTTTCTAGGTAAAACTGAGTGATATCAAGTTAAACCTGTGTAGCACGCTGTCTGTGTAGCACTGCTGTCTGTGTAGCACGCTGTCTGTGTAGCACTGCTGTCTGTGTAGCACTGCTGTCTGTGTAGCACGCTGTCTGTGTAGCACGCTGTCTGTGTAGCACTGCTGTCTGTGTAGCACGCTGTCTGTGTA
>JAODUD010000082.1:15609420-15620058 GCA_026784285.1 Stomatorhinus walkeri | reverse complement strand
AGGGAGTACAGAACACATTGCTCTATGAGAGAGAGGGAGTACAGAACACATTACTCTATGAGAGAGGCATACAGAACACATTACTCTATGAGAGATTGGGAGTATAGAACACATTACTCTATGAGAGAGAGGGAGTACAGAACACATTACTCTATGAGAGAGGCATACAGAACACATTACTCTATGAGAGAGGCATACAGAACACATTAATCTATGAGAGAGGGAGTACAGAACACATTACTCTATGAGAGAGAGGGAGTACAGAACACATTACTCTATGAGGGAGGGAGTACAGAACACATTATGAGAGAGAGGTAGTACAGAACACATTACTCTATGAGGGAGGGAGTACAGAGCACATTACTCGATGAGATAGAGATAGTACAGAACAAGAGGACTTGACAGTGATTTCTGAATGTCTAATAAGGACACAGACACAGAGGATGGATGATGTGTCAGGTTTAGCTCAGAAGATCTGACAGATATTTTGATAAAATCCATAAATCTAAGAGGCTCTATGCTGCTCCTGTCCTTCTAACATACAGCAGAGCTTAAGAAACACTTGCAAGGTCTGAATACCAATGAAAGTTTGAGTCTCATACTTTTTTAAAAAAACACAGTAAGACAAGAAATCAGACGGAGGAAAAACTTAGGTAATGATTGGATAATGAATTAGTTAAATAGTGAAATATCTGTTTTTGGCCTAAATTATTACATTATTTTCACACCTTGGACAGGCTTTCATGCATGTCTGTTGTAGCAGGTCCCTCACAGAAGAGCTTCCTTGGGTTAGTAGTAGAAAAGATGTTTGAGGCCCAGCAGGATGATATGCGAATTTTTTGGAGCGACTTTTTTACTTTTTAAATGAAGCCTTGAAGGAATTCTGGGACGTCGGGCACAGCAGTGATAGTTGTCTTTCATCAGACTCTTGGCTTGGTGAAAGCTTGGGCTTGGGGGGGGGCAGGAACAGTAACAGTAAGGCATGAAGGAGTGATGCAGGGCCATTAAATATGTGCAAGCTTATGTCCCTCCCATAAAATCCACACGACTGTGACAGAAAATACCTATCCCTCTGTACCAAGATCAGCCCTCTCTATTGCATATAAATGGTGGCTAAACATCTGGCAGCAGGATAGCAGTGACCTTGATTAATCAACACGGTGTCGTCAGCTGCTTTTAAAAGTCATTTTAAATGCAAAAAAATGTGGCATCAAATCTAGATTCGGCTGCCAGTTCAATTCCCATGACACGACCCCTACACCTGTTATCTGGAGAACAGCTGACAATCTGAATTGCTACAGTAAAAATCATTGGATGGATAGATGGATCGAATACCTCACCCCAATGGGAAATTCTGAACAGTTTAGCTGCTAATTCTTAGCTGTCTTCAAAAACAAGTCAAGTGTCTTTATACTATTTGTATGTTTTACTGTTTTTCAAGGCCTGAATCACCTTACATTATGTATTATAGTCATTTATGGCTTGGATTTTAAGCTTTTATTCGGAACAGATTTAAAGGAATACTAATAATCCATCTGGGCATTCTGCATCTGGCCACTCAGCAGATCTCCACCTGTTGGTGGCACATCTGCCTCAGGTGGGTTCTCGCTCATGCTAGTCAGGGATCCTTGGTGAAGCTCACTCCGTCCTTCAGAAGCTAACTGCAGCGTGAGACGGGAGACATAGCTAACTGACATGCGTCTGGCACAACTCAGCCAGGAAAAGCCCTACTATTGTACTCTCCAGTTGCTACATGAACATACTTGACCATGCATAGATACAATACTAATATACTTCAGTATACATAGCCACTACACTAATATACTAAAACATGCATATATACTGCACTAATATGCTTGATCATGCATAGATACTATAGTAATATACAGACGCTCCTCTACTTACAAACTTTCAACTTACGAACTTTCAGACATACAAACGAAGTCCAAATTGTGTTCAGTGGGCTCCCATTTCTTGTCCGCAACATCAATTTTTTTCTGTGCGCCAATTCCACCTAGTACAACTTCTGCCCGCTATTCCCAACGCGCAGCAGTATAGTGTGCGTACTCCCGGCATCCTAATTCTTTATACTTGCGTATACCCTTAAAATTATGTTGAATAACGATTTCAAGTTATGTACGTATCTCGTATCTCATTCGTAAATAGGGGAGTGTCTGTACTTGAGTACTGTATGTATACTTGAGTAAGTATTAACTTGAGTTCATACATATTGGAATGAAAATGTGTAGACATTTTGAATTGCTGAGGTATCAGCTAGGCGGGTACAAATAAATGTTTAAACTTGAAGGTCTCAGGTTTAATTGTCAAAAGAGGCCCTGATGTTGTACCACTTTGGGAAGGTACAGTAAGTCTGGACACAGCTGCTCTTAATGCATTTGTCACTATTTTAGCTATATTACTCACCTTATAGGAAAAGGTGATAAGGCTGTAATGTGATGCATATCTAAAACTGCAATGACCAAGAAAAGTGGTTAACGTCTCAAAATTTTCAGATTTTAGACTCTTCAAAACAGCCCCCTTTTGCTTCCATGACAGCATTGCAGACTCTTGACCCGGAGTCCCAGAAGTTTCCACAAGTTCAGGGCACAAGTCGGCTGCGTTGCCCTTCCTCTTGAATGCGACTCCTCCCAAACCTACTCCATAGGGTTTACGTTGGGGGGATTGTGGGAACCAGGTCATCTGTCATAGCAGTCTGTCTCCTCACTTATTCACAAGATAATACTTACTGCCCAACCCTGAGACGTATATGCTTAGGATCACCAGACTTCTGTAAAGAAAACGGCAATGACAGTTTACGGTGAAGTCTATTAGCTCATGCAGAATGGAGAGGCTGATTAATCAAATTCAGAGTGATATTTTTTTTCTGGGGGGAGCAGGGTTGAATGCTGGAAGGGGTGCAGAACCCAGGACAGACTGACGTGACTTGCTTAATATTCTTCTCTAAATGACTGCAGACTGCAAATCTCTTACTCTTCCCCTTAGGCATGCAATTCAAATATATGTGTAAATTGCAGTGGGAAATGGAAAAATTCTGCCTGTGACTGTAATACCAGCCATTTTTTTTACAATGCAATCTCCTTAAGTTAAGAACTGGTCAAAGTTCTTCCAAACATTTAAGGAATTATGACCAACTCACTAAACCAGGACAAGCAGTTAGAAGATGAATGGATGGTTTTTGACCAGTTCCATCCTGTTCTAATTTGGAGCAGGTTTGATCTTATACAGTATCCATAAACTCTCAATTATCTGTCGAGGACTGCGGTCATCTGGATGCCATCAAAGGAAGAAGTTGGAGTAAGACAGGGTACGTCCCAAATCGGAACAGAGTCCTTCTCGTGGTATTCCTATGCTAAGGCTAATCTACCCGAACAAGTGCGGGAAGAAGATGCAAACAAACTGAAGGTAGTTTCACTCTGCTCTTCCTGCAGCTTGCAGGTGACATTCCTCCATAACGAACCACCTCACTCTGTAAACAATGTCCTGTCATACATTTGTGAGATAACCTTGAAACATCTAAAGCACAGTCTGTGAGAGGCAGAGCTGATGTATTTATGTCAAGCAAACATACTGGATGTGCTTTAACTGGGGTGTGTATTAACAGGCATGAATTAGATCCAGGTGTTTCAGATGTCTGGTGGAAACCATTAGTGCTCGAGGGCAGGTGTGCAAAACTGACCTCAAAAAGCTCAACGTCATTCTGCGACTCCATCCTCCCCGCTGCTGGAATTGTGCTCAGGTATGGTAGGATGCACTCTTCTTAAATTAAATGGAAGGGTAGCTTTTTTAATTAACTGGTTAACCCACGCTGTAAAAATGCTCTATAGCGAGCAGGAACAGCAACATATGGAATTGAACCTAAGGGCCCATTAGTGGTTAAAGCCCCCCACTGGTTTCAGAATCGGGACAAGAAACCGTGTCTGAGTGGTCTGAGTACTAAAATTGTCTCCCTCCACACCAATAACAATGCTGCGTCGTCTGATGACAATTAATGTGGAAAATTATACAATGAGCACTGTATTCCCCTTTGTATGTGTATTTTTTGTCTGAAGAAAGTAATTAATTTAAGTCAAGCAATTTCTTAGTTGACTCACTGCTTTAGATATTTCCGGTAATTCTGTAAGTGCCAGTGCCTCAGCTCATCAAAAATAAATCTGTTCCAGATCTTGGCCGCAGTCACCCTGTGGGCCAGATCCGAAACCTGCCTGTTTCCTTTGTAATGGAACCAGTACCTTACGTGAAAATCTGAGAACTGTTGGTCTCCCGCAGTCTAAATGCCACCAGACATGGTCATGGATGTCCTCTGTGGTGACTTCCACCTTCCAATGGCTTCATTCACCACTCATCCACCCTTGCACTTCATCTACTTATCCACTGTTTCCCAGTCTGGTCCTCGGGAACCTACAGCTGGTCCATGGCTTTGCTCCCGCTGAGCTCCCTGCCAGATAGTCCACATTTTTGCTCCCTCCCAGCTCCCAGGAGCAGAAACGTGGACTGTCTCTGGGTCCTCGAGCACTGGATCAACGCTTCCTTGCTCAGTCTGGGGTCTCTTGCTTGTTAGGACTCATGGTTCTGGTTAATAAAGCTGCATTGTGTTATGGAGTCTGTCTGGTGTTTCTCTGGCTCTCCTTCGAGCAGGGCATGGTGATTCCTGCCTACCTGGGTGAGCCTAGCCCAGCCGTTTCCTCTGCATACCTAACAGCTAGAGGCCCTGGTCCTGTTAGCACTGACTGCTTGGCAGCCATCTTGTTTACAGTTAAAGCCCAAAAGGCTGACCGGGATAATGCCTGTCTGTATGTGGCGTGGAGTGGATCTGGTGTTCTGCGCTCAGTATCCAGCTTTTCTGTTTTAATTCTACCCCGTGGTCCTTAATCCTATGAAACATGTCTGTAAGGGGCACCTGCTTGGTTTGATAGGGTGTGCCGACACAGCACTGGTTTGCAGGGTGGAATGGGGGCTTTATGTAGGGTACAAAGGAGAGCTGACAAACTGGTCATTTTGGCTTCAGCACCCAGGGGCACTCGGCTCAGAGGGCGGATTGCTGTTTCTGGGGGGGGCAATCATAAAGTCACCCTCCCACCACCACTAATGTTTCAAAAACGAAATAATAGCCAGTGAGTCAGAAGATCATAGCTAGCTGGATGATTAGCAGAACATGCTACTTCAGCATCTGCTTAATATGAAATGTGGTCATTTAATGTTTAGTGTAGTGACTGTCTGTCAAACGTCAGGGGCTGGGGGGTGGTAATCAAAGGCAGTGAGCGTGTGGGGAGCCCAACTGGGAAATAGCATGGAAATGTGGACAGGTAAGGAAAGGCGACACTTTTAAAACTGAAATAACAGGCAGGGGTGCTGTAAGGGGGAGGGGGATGATTCCAGGGGTCCCTGATTAAAAATCTGAAAGATAATTGGATTGGTCTGGGTTGAAGGCCCAGGATGAAATGCTTTCATTGGACCCAGAATCTCAAATGGTGCCCTTGGAAACAGGTACAGTAATAACCATTTTGCTTGGTAACCACAGCAGATTTTAGCAAAACGGTATTCAAACTTTCCTTGACTGCCGTTACATTTCCTTGTAGCTCTACTAGCGGCTAAAAATTTCACCATGACTCCTCTAGGTATGTCAGGATTAACTGAGCAACTTTCCCACTGTAAACTTTCGCTACATTTCTAGACATAACAGCTCGGTGTATTCAATACACCCGTACCTAATTTGTTAGCAGCATATAATGTGTAATGGCATTATTTTTCATATTTCTGAAGTTTGTAATTTTGAAATAGATATACCCCCAGCTCAACCCCCTCCCCCACAATTTCTTTCCCCCCCCACCTGTGGCTCCCCTGCAATTTGAAATCCTCTGCCTTAGTGTGACTTAAATGGGCCCCAATTCTACGTGAAAGCAGCCACACCCTGCTTGATCAGCTTGACTATGCTGGCACCAAGGTGAAGGCAGATTTGAGTATGAGGTAGAAATCTGTTTGCTAATATGTTAGCTACATTTAGCTGTATGGCTAATGGCATACCGTGGCAGCTTATATATTGAGAAATTTAGGTTAAGTACCATAACTTGGGACTTGAGTTACTAACCTTAAATTTATTCTGTAATCACTGCACTACTGCTCTACCTGCTCTTACTGCACTACTGCTCTAATCACTGCTCTTAAGTGAGCTGGCGATTAATACATTTGGAGAAATTTAAGTTATTGTGTGCGGCGTTTAGTGTAACTGCACACGACCGTTTCTCTATAATGAAATAATCCTGAAATACATTACGGGATATTAATAAGGTGCTTAATATAGGCGCAGAAGAATTCAGGAATTTAAAGCTCCAGTATTGTCCCGAGTTAATTACGGGCTTATTATTATACTCGTTAGAAAAACGATTAAGTCAAATTTGCCTTAATCCATGAACCCGGCAAACAGAAACCAATCGAAAGGACAAACAGTGACGCATAAAACGAGTAATCGAGGAGCCTTGCTGGTAGAGGAAAGGGTGAATGATCCATTCATAGGGGATCATTCTGCGGCACGGCGCTGCCGCGTCTCGCTGGATGAGAGAAGCGGGCTCGGGTACCGCCGCCTGATTGGCTGCTCGACCGTAGACCTGGGTGCTGCCAGAGGGATGGTCCCGCCGAACGGATCTCGCCGCCCTGCCTGATGTACAAGCGCCACTACCTCCCAGTACATACGGAAGATAACCATGAGCCCCGAAGGTGCCGCTTGATGACACCACCGGACCGGTTGATTGCCCCCTAACGCCCTCCCGGCTTTCCCGCACAATTCGGATTAAGAAAGGAGACCGAGGTTAACCTAGCAAAAGTTGCAGCTGAACTGAAATAACATTCATCGACCTTCCGGGAAAGGGTACACCTGGTTCGGCGGCTGGCGGCCATCCGGCTTCCGATCAGCTCCTTATACGTAAGTTGCCATGCTTATATAGCCGGGAGCTTTAACACGCTCCTGCCCTGTTCAAGCAGCTTTAGAGGTAGCCAACATATACTTCTATCATGAAATGCTACCGAGATCGGGGCAGTAAACGATATAAAACACGCTGTCACTTAGGTACGAGCGTGCAGATCCCCCCGCATCTGTGTGATTTCTAATAACGTGGCACAGCACCTTGCAGGCTGTGAAACAAGCGGCCAGGTGATTGCTGATGGGAACCACGATCGGTGTTGACATGCTGCCTAGAAGGACGCTTTCCCGGCACCGCAATGTTATTCCGTCTCAAAGGAAAGAAAACACAACAAGAACCGCTTTCTGCACGGTGACAGCGGCGGGTTTCCGATTCCGGTGTTTTTTTTAATCTATTACTAAAGAACGGTGTTACGATCAACAGTGAAACTGGATTTAAAATGCGCGACAGCAGTGTGTCAGCGGATATTTCACAGTATGCTAAGTTTAATTGCACTCATGTGAAAAAGGTTAATGATGAAGCGATATGAGATGCCTGTCGAGGGTCGAAGGTGGGTTTGATGCCACCTCAGCCCACCGAAATGTATTAGCAGAAGGGGGCGTAGACTGATGCTGCAGGACTGATGCTGCGAGCTGGTTTTATGAATGAGCACCTTAGGAGCTGAGGTGTATTTGTGGATGGACAGGCTTGTTAAAAGTTGCACTGGTAACTTGCTGCTCTGTAGTGTGACGTGTTTTTTCTCACGTTTTCTCACTGTGAAGCTCACCGTGTCCACCAAGTGTGTGGGAAAATGTGTCCAGCAGGTGTGTGAAGGGCGATATACAGCCATTATCCGATGTGTGGGGAACCAGTGTCACTTATTCTTCATTTTACATTCCCGAACTGCAGAGGACCACAAAACCAAAAAAGGACAACTGATACGACTGACCTAAATTGCTGTTAAATGGAAAACACTATAATAGGCTTGAAATTCAGCTGTCACGTGTGTCCCAGTTCTCTGCAAAGACACGACTGAGGTGAGCAATAATTGTACTTTATATATAAATATATAATATATTTTGCTTCTTTTGCTTTGTCTCTTTGGTGTGCACACTACTGAAAATACACGGTATATGCGCCAGTTTCCCTGTCCGGACGCTGCCTGCAGTCTGCCTACTGGCCGCTAACAGTGCGTTACTCATGCCTCAGGTTGTCCCAGCGTCCGATTCGCTAGGACACCCGCCACGATGGGTGTAGCAGGAAGAAAAGGGGCGCAGCGGTATCGGAGCGACGTCCGGAGGGGAAGCGGGACGCTGGGAAGATGAGCCCTAAGTCGGTCACGTGACTCGCCGCCCGGCGCGCCTTTGCTTTAGGATGAAACGAATCCGCGCACCGCAGCCGCGGACATCAGTCTGCACCTTGCTTAGCCCTTTGGGACATGAGAAACGTAGATTTCACAGATTACGTACACAAGAGCGTTACTAATTACTATCCACGTAGGATACCTGTTAACCCTAGATACACGGGTTCTTAGCAGGGGGTTCTGCGCAAACGACCCACAGGTATTTGTGGGGAAAATGGGTCCCCCTCATTGGGGATTTAGCACTGTAATGTGACTATAAAGACTATTTAGGGATGTAAAGCCGGAGAAACACACTGCACTCTAATCTTAAATAATTTTATGCTCAAAGGGATCAAAGCAGGACAAATTAAATATATTAAAGAAAGTACCGCACAGAATTCTTCCACCACAGAGATATCTTACCAGAGTGTGCGTACTGCCCTCATCGAGCAGCTAGAATGACGTATGGAGGTGTGTACAGCCAATGGGAGAGGGGGATGGGCGGGCCGTATCTTCTCATTGGCTCATGGAGACTCATTCACCAGCCTGCTCCCATATGTCAATCTGAACGGAACCGGGCAGTTTCATAGCCCTCAGCGACTTGTGTGGCTGGTGCGAAAGGTTCTTTGCTGCTTCTCATTCAGCTCGACTGGCATTCTTGTTTATTTTTTATATTCATTCGTTTATTATCCACTGTTTATTCCCGCACCTTTCCCCAGTCACCCAACTTGAATACAGTGCGTATTCGCTATAGCAGATATAGAGTGTCATAATTTGCTGGTGAGTGAATAATCTCCGTTTTGACATAAATTTCTGAATATAATTTCATTATGGTGGGAGTCAACACACAAAAAATAGCTACAATACTTGTACAGGTTTGAAATATACAGAGGTGTAGATTTCAGGTCATCATCTGTGACTGGTGTGGGCAGGCTTGAGGTATGAATTTGGAAGGGGGCATGGTCCGATCTATACGCCACAGCGTTGGATAAGAGCTGAATGAGATCATCTGTGAGGCTGGCATCCACAAACCCCCACCCACTGATGGTCATGACACTGCAACCCCTTTCGTAGCAGAGTGGCGCAGCGGACGCGTGCTGGGCCCATAACCCGGAGGTCCATGGATCGAAACCATTCTCTGCTATGTTATCTGTCTTTTTCCCCAGGCACTGAATTAGCTGCCCCCTGCTATGTCACAATATCACATATGGGTTAAATGCAGAGGTCATGTTTCATTGTTGTGTGCTGTGGTGTGTCAACAATGACCACTAATCTTTAAATCTATGTCACCATGGGAGGTAGGTGTTGATGGTGGTGGCTGTGGTGTAGGGATCTAGCACCGGGGGGTTTGGACCAAGGGGTCCAGTCTGTTTAAGTGACAGTTGCAGGTGTTGCAGGTCTGTGTCGTGTCACCACTGAGCCAAAGAAGGGTACACCAGACTTCAGGAGTATGAGTTAACGGTGTGTCTGAAGTCAGACTTTGTTTCTCGTCAATTAGTTCCTGTTGATAACCAGTACGTTATGCCTTCATCCATATCCAGTTTATTCTTATTCCTGAAAAAAAAACACTCTGTTCTTCTTTTTTTGTAGTCAGCGTTGCCTAAGAGGGCTTTTCAGTCAAAAAAATGACCATATTCTATGCAGAAACAGAGACCTGGCAGTCCTGCCTCTTTAAAAGCCGATGTCCGGAAATCGGAGCTAAAAACAAAATGTTCTCCAGATCTTCAGTGTTCCTACGTGACCGCCTGTTACCCTGGCCTAATTACTCAACCACAACTGGCCCATTGACCCTGAGGTATGAGTTTGTTACCTGAATAGAGGATTTTTTTGTGAATTGTGACATTATAAGCTTTTAAAATTAAAGAAAAGATGTTCCCTTTAACTGAGCTTGAAGCCTCGGGTACATTTAGAGCATAAGTGGGTGACTGGCATGCAGCTTTGGAAGACGTCCTTATCCTTATGAGATCTCACAAGCCTCCATGCCCCTCTTCGTGTTCAGTGCTCCCCCCCCCCCCCGCATTGTACAAATATAGCCATGTAAGAGACGGGCGGGGGAGGATGAGTGTCCCGGGACGGGGTCAAATCAGGTGAGAATCCTCTGCCGACACTACCTGCTTCCCGCAGTTGAAGATGAAACAGTTATCCAGCGTTTTGGCTTCATACTCTCCATTATGAATACCCCCCCACACCCTCCCGTTCCTCCCAGCCATCACATGGAGGAGGGATAAACTGCTTTCAGAAAGCCCTTGTTAAATCTCTAGTTGCCCATCCTCCCCCCCCATTGTCAGTCTAATGATATAGTTGTTAGTCTAATCAGTGACCTTCATCCACCCATCCACTGTATGGTATTCCACACTTTCACCTTTTTCACCCCATCCACTG
>JAODUD010000082.1:15587572-15597734 GCA_026784285.1 Stomatorhinus walkeri | reverse complement strand
TAGCATTAGCATTTTCCCTATAGAAATGAATGAGCGGTCCCCATAAGGATATGTTTACCCTACATGCGTGTGTGTGTACGTGTGTGTGTGTGTGTGTGTGTCGGTGTTCTGACAGTCACTGTAGTGCATCCCCCCACCTTTGCCCTGACCAGACTCTCTCTGGAGTCCTGACTGCCAGAGCTGTCCAGTGATCAGCAATGCATAACCGATACATGTCTCACTGCATGCACATCAAAGTGTCTCTCTGGCTGTCAAATCTGACCAAAGATCAGTGCAGTGCAACGCCAACTACGGCTGGATTCCCGTTCCTGGAGATGGACGTGTCGCTCAGAAGCATAGCGGTTATGGGTATGGTTAAGGTTATGGTTAGGGTTATGATTATGGTTAGGGTTAGGCAGCTCATGGTATGAGACTGTGAGGACTGTAGACCATACAGGTTATATCAGCCTTGTAAGAACTGAGGGTATGTGAGTTAGACTGTTGTGCCTGTCAGAAGGTTGCTGGTTCAAATCCCACGATTGGCAGAATGATTTCCCTGTAGGGCCCTTGAGTTAACCCCCGGTTGCTGCAGATACTCTCTGTCCCTGCCGTCTCAGTGGTAATAGAATGGGGCAGCTCGTTCCTCACAATAAGTGTGGCGTGGCCCGTCTGCAGAGAAAACACGCCAATGGGGCAAAACTTTCCGTGTCTCCACAGGCTCTAAATGTTCTGGGTTTGAATGCGACTCTTTCTCTAGCTGTTGTATTGGCACGTTTCTAGGTCCAGACCCACCCAGCTCACTAAGTGTTGGTTGGGTCATGAACACATAATGGAAACACGCTAATTGCTCAGCACATGTTTTGAGACATCGGGTGTTTGCCAGGACAGTGGTGTGTGTGTTTGCTTCATACAGGTGTGTAATCTTTGAGTCCCATAGATGGGAGCAGCTGTGTAACCACTGACCGCCTACCTGAACGACATCTAAAAAAAAACATTTGTCTCTGTAATTGAGGGGAAACTTTAAAAGTTAAACTTTAAAATTGATGTGGTGCCAGAGGGGGGTGGCTGTGCTGTCTGTCGATTGGTGACTCAGCAGATCCATACATCATGGCCTCCTGAGAGCGGTTGGATCATCCCATTACGGGGAGGGAGAGTGAGACCGAACCACTCAGCTCATGGTGCCAGAGGGGGGTGGCTGTGCTGTCTGTCGATTGGTGACTCAGCAGATCCATACATCATGGCCTCCTGAGAGCGGTTGGATCATCCCATTACGGGGAGGGAGAGTGAGACCGAACCACTCAGCTCATGGTGGTGGAGGGGGGGGGGGTAGGGGGGTAATCTCTTTAGATGACTAAATCAGCCCTACGATGGTTGTCCCCTTCTACACCAGCGGGCACTTCTGTGTTACAGCTCGCCTTAAAGACCCCCCCCATAAAACCGCACCGTAAAAGTGGGGTGTCTCACTGGCAAGCCGTGTGAGGAATATAAACAGCACCCCCTAACAGGCGGGGGCGTCCAGGCGGTAGCGATTTCTCTGTGTAATTGGGATGGATTCCCAACGCTGTTGATTTCGACATGGTGAAAGAAGCAAACAAAACGGGGGGGGGACACCATTAATCACGTTCCTGATTTTCACCTTCAGGCATATGGTGTAAAAAAAAAAAAAAAAGTGTATTTTAAAATAGACGCCCTCGCAAACCATTTTTGCAGCTGAAAGGTATACTCAGGTGTCAGAGTAATGGGAGTGATGTTTAGAAGCATACTCGCCGCTCATTACTCCGCTCCCACTGGGGACGATTACGAACCCCCCCTCCCCCACCTAGGCCAGGACCTGGGTCAGTTGTTCCCCTGAGAAGGTGGGCCCATCCTAGGGTGTTGCTTGGTTTAACATCAGAAAAGTTGAGTCAGTGGTTCCGGAGCATTTCAGACTGAGGGGGCCTTGAGGTCTGACCTTTCTCACAGTGGCCCATAGAGGGCAGTGTTGTCCAGGATTTCATTGCAGGCCAGGAATGGTTTTGAATTGCTGGTAATAGAGACCTGGGAGCCGGTCACACCCACAGAAAATGACAGCACTCCCGACCTCCCGATCACATGGCACAGGCTGGCCCGTGTTTCGGCTGACTTTGGTTTATTTTGTGGCTGAGGATTCCTCCATCCCATCTGGCGTTTTCTGGGCAACGCTTTAGCCTGAATTCGAAAATGTTCTTACTGGTTTCCAGCATATCATTCCTCCCTCTTCTACCATCGTTTTCCATAAACCACCACCTTTTTTCACAAAATCAGTGAAAATTCAGCTGTTGGCATTTTTCTCCATCCCAACCAGTGATTTTATGAGTAGAGGAAACAACCGGGCCAGTTTTTAAATGAGATAATGAATGGCTACTGGAATACAAGGTTTAATGGTCAGAACTTTATAATAATACCAGAACCAGGTATTTTAGACAGAAGTTCTTTGCCTTTGATATGAAGTTCTCTCATAGTGACTTGTAAAAAATATTATCCATCCATCCATTTTCTGAAACCGCTTAATTCCAACTGGGCTCGCGGGGGGTGGTCTGGAGCCAATCCTGGGAACATGGGTGCAGGCGGAAGCCAACCCTGGGCAAACAGCAACACACCACAGGAGAAAGCATTATGTCTGTGGAAAATCAGGTATCATGAATTTTTATTAATTTATTCCTACCAATATGTTGTTATAATATTTTTACACGTTTTGCACATTGCCTTTCTCCCTCACTTGTGTTCAGCGAGCGCCACACCTTGTACCCTTCAACATGGACCGATGGATGAGTTGTTTTTCGTATCCTCCTGAGACCCCACCCGTTCATTTAAGTCCATTGCAGTGGACATTTTGTTTTTGCATCTAACTTTTCAACTCATGTAAGGAAACGTGTTTATTCCTGTTGTACACTAAAGAGGACATGCTGTGAAATTAAAAATAAAAATAAATTTGAAAAAAATCTAAATTATAAGATTTTTCCCTTCAAAGACGAATAAGGTAAAATTGAATGACACTTTTTTCCTCGGGTCTCAGGAGAATATGGCACTATCAGGTTTCTTAAGTCTAAGCAAAGACAGTATCATTTGGAAACACACTGTGTGTCTGACAGTAGAAGCTAAGAACACCTTATCTTTGTGGAGGGCACCAGACGGATCCAGACACACACTTTTCAAAGGTCCAAGAGCAGTCTTCATCTTCTTTTGTTTCACATTTCTATAGTTTTATCTGATATATATTAAAATTAATCACTACGGAACTCAGTTGTCTCCAGAGTTGGTCATTTTCAGCAAAATAAACATGTCCCAATGTCTTTATTGTTGGACTATCTCCCTGCATATATTTTGTTTGCCTGTCCATCCATCCATCCATCCATCCATGCATTTTCTATATCTGCTTGCTCTTTGCAGGGTTGTTGGGATGTGGGGCTTATCCCAGAAGCTACGCCTTATTTTTTACTTAGCTTTGCTTGGTACCGATCTAGATAATATGAAATGGACAAGGTGCCACAGGCCTCTCTCTCCCTCCTGAACATGAAATGTAGATTTTAATAACGACGACTAAATCATCCCGTCCGCTCGGTCCTGTCTGGGTGACGTCGTCAATGAAATGTCTTCCCCCTTCTATCATCTCCATAAAACTGCTCATATTTGAGCAAATCGTGTCGCTTCCTCTCAGGGAACTGGGCTGTGAATAATGCAATAAGTGCCAATTAATTGTTTGCATGCGGGCGCTCTGTGACAGCTGGTGCCAGTGAGTCATTTGCCACTCGACTGCTTCGATTCGCTGTTGACGTGGGCGGTAGTCGCTGAGCTGGCGGCAGTGACACCTGCTGGACAGAAGTGGCACTGCACATAGGTTTTGACAGAGGGGAAAGGAATTTGTGTTCTGGCATTCCATGGGAATGGGGTGGGGAAGGGGGAAGGGTCTCCAGACAAATTAATGTGTGGGAAAACCTTGGCCGTGAAGCCAACCAGTGTCCTCGCTACCTTCTGCTGCCACTGCACGGCTCACATGGCTGCCGCGTCAGAGGATGTGAACCCCTGAGCATGGCGGTTTACCAACTGTGCCCGCTGTACCCACAAACACCTTTTGGGAATAGGTGAGAGTAAAATACAGCCACATTCAGACCTCCGCCGTGATGGGGCCTCCGCGGCCTCCCTGGGCAGGAGGAGCTGGTCGCTGTCGAGCTTGACATGCCAACAAGACCGCTGACCAACGACAGAGGAGCAGCACCTGCGATTTTGTACAGCTACTCATGTAGTAATTTGACAGACACAAAGAGAGCTGAGAAATTCCCTGGCGGCTATATGAAAAATAATGTGATGGACGAAGGACATCGTCCAGAATGTGAGAAGATCAGCTTGGGGTCTTGGAGGGGGGGGAGTGTAAAGGTCACTCCTTGGCCGGTGCTTTAGCAGGTCTGCTGATCATGAAGCAGTTTTCATATCATGTGGTCATATCTCTTATACAGCCTTATGAAGTCTGCAGTCACTCACTGCTTTAAACACCTGCCCCTTGGACTGACTGACATTGACAATATGGAATATAAGTGTTAGGTGTAGAGTAGAAGTGATTTTCCGTGTACCGGCCCTTTAAGAGGTATCCCTGAATTCTTCTGCTGTTGCAGCTATGAGGTCCCTCGTTCTCTGCATGCCGCGAGCGGTACTTTTTTCGCTGATGCCTGCAGTTCGGGCTCTGGTGAGATGATCAGATTTGTCTGATCAAGCGCGGATTCCTGACAGGGGCCCGAGGGCATTCTGAGGTGGACATGTGGGGGTTGGGGGGTCGTGTGACTCATGGTTTGTTGTGGCGGTGTGGAGATCAGTGGAGATCGGTCACATCCTCACTGGTCCCCTGCTGAATCGGGCTGCCACCAAACTGGTGGCTGTAGCCGTTGTTGCAGCTCCAGGTATAAACTTAAGTAACTATTGAACTATTAAGCTGTAAATCAATTATTAATGTGCTCTCCATGCATTATTAATGAACTATTAACTAGTTATTAGTGCACCATTAATATGTTACAAAGGAGGTATTAATGAGCCACTAATTGATTCCGTAGCATGGAAACGCATACTTGATGCACATACACATATATACACACACACACCTCTAGGAACACACTCAGATACAAACAAAGCAATGAATATAAAACATATATCCTTCTTCTTATATTATGCTGACTTCCTGGCAGAAGCAACTTTCGTACAGCGCCTTCCACAATTATTCTCTCCCCCCCCCCCCATAAAGATTTGTAAAAATGGTTAAAAAAAATCTACCTTCCAGTGAAGTAGCTTCATCCCACATTGAAAAAATGAGAAAAATCCAACCTTTCTTTGAAATAAATTTATTCAAAGAAAAACAAATCCTTCAAGAAATAATAATTTTCAGCAAAAACACATGTGCCACGATTATTGGCAGCCCTGCATTTAATACTTTATACAACCTCCCTTTGCCAGTATAACAGCACTCAACCATCCAAAAACTCTGTTAGAATGAAGGTGATGTCTGAGGGATTTATGGAGATGTGATAACCCCAAGATTTTACTTTGTCTTGTAATTCACCACCAGTGATCCTTGGGCATTTTTTGCTTCTCTTACAATCTTTCTCACTGCATGTCAGGGAAAAATAAACTTGGGTCCCTCTTCCAGGCAGGTTTGTAACACTTCCATTTGTTATCCACTTTTTTTTATTATTGCCCTAACAGTAGAAACGGGCATTTTAAGGCGAGTAGCTATTTTTTAATTCCCATTCCCTGACTTACAGTATGAAGGTCAGCACACTTCTCCCTCAATTGGGTGGTTTGTTCTCTTATCTTTCCCATGTTGATGGATGACTAAGGGAATTTGGGCTCTGTGTCGCCTCACGTTCGAATCACTGTTAACCAGGAAGTCATGGATTACAGCTTGAAGGTTCCCATTCACTCCTCTCAACTCAACTCAAAGATGTACAATTTACAGGGGAAACGTGCTTTAGTTACATTGTGTTCACTGTAATTTCCAGGGGTGCCAATAATTGTGGCACATGTGTTTTTGTTAAAGATAATCATTTCTTGATGAAGGATTTGTTTTTCTTTGAATAAATGTATTTCAAAGAAAGGCTGGATTTTTCTCATTTTTCACTGAAAAGTAGATTTTTTTCTAACCTTTTTTTTTAGAAATCTTTACAGGGGGTGTCAATTGGCACTGTATATGTGCCCTATTTCTTAAACAGTGAAAGTGCTTAATCTTCCATCTTTGGTGGGAGGTATGGAGACAGGAGAGAGATGAATGGAACGGGCCACGGTGACTCTGATTGTGTGTGTGGCTCTGAACGGAAAGTCGCCAGTTCAAATCCAGGGGTAAACCTAGTGATGTCATTGTGGGTCTCTTGATCAAGGCCCTTAATCCCCAGTTGCTCCAGAACCAGCTGACCCGGCTTTCTCAAAAAATGAATATTGCCTTGGATACAAGCATCTGATGAAAAAATAAAATGTAATTACAACACGCCCTGGATTCAACTGAAGGGTCTGGGCTCTTCTTCGGGTAAATTTAAGAGAGTTTGACCACCGATTTGTGTCTTTGCCCAAAGACGTAAGAACCATCAAGTCCTAAAACATGGGGAATCGGCGTATTGTTAGTGAGTTGTCGGACATTGGCAAACTCGCAGAGTGAGCTCATTCTTTCTTTTGGGCAGTTGAGACTAGAGAGCAATACTGCAGCAATGTCTGGAGAAAGATCACTGGCTCTTCTGGCACTGGAGTTGACCTGTATCCATCCTGATCTGTTTCATTTCATTAGCACGGTTCTCCCACGCTGATTTGCCCCAGTGCTAGTTACCAATGACTGATTTTGCTTGTGGATGCCAGAGGTTATCCTACTCTTGCTGTTTTGTTTTGCGAACAGGACGGCGATACAGTACATGTGGCAATTAATTAATGCTGCAATCAACACTTTATCAATGGCAAAAAATGTGCAGGTTTACAAATCGAGCTAAAAATTATGTATTTATTTATGACAGTTCTGAGTTTAGGTTCTGAGTTTATCTTTATAGACATGACTTGATGCTGAAAGAAATAACTTGGTCAAATATTGGCTGACACGTGTGGCCTGTACTACAAAACTGGGTTACTGGCTTAACTGGGTAACTTGTCGGATTTAAGGTACCACAGTTTAAATGGACTTCATATTCATTCACTTTCATTTTGCCCAGACTACCTTAAATCTGACAAGTTACCCCGATAAGCCAGTAACCCCGCTTGGTAGTACAGGCCACTGGTCTGGTTGAGCTGACCTCTGCATTTGTCATCTTATCTGTATTCCGATCCTTAATTGGACGAACCTCCCCCCCAGTATTACCTCATGTTCTGAGTCATATTCTAATCTCTGCAAGTATCAGCGAAACTCTCGGCAAGAGAAAAGTGTGTCTTGTTCCTGATAAGGTCTTTATCGATTATTACCGAAACCCTTTGGGCTGGAGGCAGCTCCTGCAATACTCCGACGCCTGGCTGCCTTTCCTGAAAGCCTCTTGCGCTTTTATATCCTCGCTTCACGGATAAAGTTTGACGCAGAGTCCTGCCAGAGAATGTTTTATGCTCCACAGGAGATGGGGGGTGGGGGAGGGGATGTCCAACATGCCGGTGCCTTTGCCGAACGGCTCTTAGTCGTTCTGGCAAACGTTGACTCTCCCTCTGGACGTCCGGGGCGGCCTATGGAATTGTGACAGCTCCTTCTGCACGTAAGAGTTTTTCCACTCTGCCACCACACACAGCCTCATCCAGTGGAATCAGCACAAAGCCAGATCCTCCAGTTCTCTCTTGTTTGTTGTTTAATCCTCGGATTCCGTGCCGCATCCCTGACTCCCATGCTGGGCTCGCACTATCCCTGGAGGACTGCACCCCCATCGTGCGGGGGGAGTCCGAGGCTCACACTCCGCTGGGTAGCCAGCTTGTCTTCTGGAGGTGGATCACGCCCACGCCTGTCTCATCCAGGAAACACTTCTGGAGTCGATTAGCCTGTGCGGCTGTCGGCTCTATCTCCCGCCGTCGGCATCCACTTCGGCTCATTTCATCCCACTCCGTCTTGGGAAGAGCCGCTTTGGGAAAGTCTACCCGCCTCCCTCAGCTCCACGGTCCGCGTCCGCTTGCTCGTGCTGCTTTCCCATCCGCGTCGTGAGTGTGGTCATCTGATTGGCTGCTGTGATACAGATGGGGGAGTGATGGGGGTGTGTCTAGAAGGCGATGCCCACATGTCCCACTCTGAACCCTAGCCATACAAGCTGTCTGCATTTTTGTCAGTGGGTACCATGAGTCTACGTCATTTATTTTTCTGCTGAGGTTGGAATTAAGGAATTGGAATGGGGGGGGGGGGGGCAGTGAAAGCTTGTCTGAGGACTGAGCGACCCTCTGGGTGTTTTTGGGTACATATTAATTTATGTTTATGTGCGGTAAAGTGTGTAGGTTTCTTGAAGCATGTTTTAACATTGAATGGGTTTCATGACAGTCCCTCTTCCTGGCATTCCGCAAACACCACTGGTCCAACCACACCCCTTTATCCTACCCCCGGTGTTCACCTGAACAATTTGCAGAGCACTATATGCCCCTGTCAGCACGACGCTCCTTGTTAGTTAAAGAGCTCGGTGGATCCATGACCCCTCGCACATCAATCAGGAGTGGCGGTTGGGCGTCGCCATGGAGACGGAGGCCCCTGCTCAGCGCACACGCCAGATGAATAGAGAGAAGCCCAGACAGATTCTGAGGACTCCGCTGGGAAACGAGAGATAGTCACAGGCTGATTTGTCTGATGTCATTTTCTTCCCCATGCTCGTTCACTGCTTTGGATGGAGGCTCTGAAATGGTATGAAGTACAGCAGGGTGAAATTTGTTGTTTTAATCATCCAGAGAGCCATCTGAAAGTGAGGTGTCAAGCCATCAGCTTGTTTGGGTGAGGTTCCGTGATCCAGTCTGGGTGCTCTTCAACACCCGATTGTCCCCAATAGCATTAACAGGAATCCTATTGTTAGCGGGCAGCTATTTTCTGGAAGGTTCTGATCCATGCCATGCTCGGAATCCTTCGATTTTCTGCCATGTGACATTCCTTTCTGTTTAAAGCATTTTGAGTCCCAGGAGAAAGTTTTTCCGTGTTAATTCCTCCCTGACCAACCCATGTGTTTTTTACAGCACCTATTTGACCCTGCTCCAGAATCGCACCCACTGTTTCTCACGCTGAGACAGATGTTTTTCCCTGAGGACCTAGAAACCACAATGCAGGGCTGCCCCAGCGTGCACATCTGGAGTAGCAGGCAGGAGACAACTAGAGGGAAAATCAGGATGTAAGACAGGGCGATATTGTTGGGCTAAGCTGCAGCGCTTGTGAGAACATCCTTGTGCGTAAGAAGCTCTGCATGTGGACTGATGTTCCACAGATGGGAGTCTGAATACATTCACCTTTATTTATTTAGTGGACACTGTTGTCCAAAGCAATGTATGCAGGAGGTGGACAGTGCGTTAAACATGGTGTCACAGCTCTTGGCATGCGCACATGCAGAAGAACAGGAAACACATTCGCCGTCACGTTACAGGCTTTACCGCAGAATCTTCTGGAACTAACAGCAGGGCAGCGTTAGCCTGCGGTGCCGTTGTGATTTAACTGTGATAATCCACGTCCCTGCAGGACATCTCTCTGTCTTGCTTGGTTCCTCTCTCTCACATGTCTCTCTTTCTGTCCGTGTCTCAGTCTCTCTCTCTCTCTCTCTCTCTCTCTCTCTCTCTCCCTCTCCCTCTCTCTCTCTCTGTCTGTGAAAGGGGCTGGGTCGACAGATCCTAAGTTTTGTACTTGTGGGGCTGGTGGTGGAGTATACATACTTTTTGCTGACCCATACCTTGCAGGATTTCTCGACTGTGTGGGGACACGGAGGGATGCTGTGTGAATGGAGTTTCTGCCTCTCTCTCTCTCTATCTCTGTCTCTATCTCCGCTGGCAGTCCCTCCCCCTGCCTCCTTGCTCACTTGTTTAATAAAGCAGTGTTGTTTTTCTAAGTGATCCCTTGGGGATCCTCCTTCATGTGATGTAAACGCTCCTTTCCCTCTCCCCAGGAGGCTGAGATTAGGCCCATTTAATGTTTGAGGCACCCTGGGTTTTTGTCGAGTTTGATTATGCCGTTGCGGGGGGGGGGGGGGGGGGGGGGGGGGGGGGGGGGGGGGGGGGG
>JAODUD010000082.1:15575760-15586707 GCA_026784285.1 Stomatorhinus walkeri | reverse complement strand
GAACCTAATACACGCCGCCCTGGTGGGCTGACTGCGCATCGCGGAGGTTGATCTGGGTTTATATTTATATTTGTGTGCTTCTGTGGGATGCTTTCCTTACTCTCCCTTTGTGACACCAGCTCCTCAAACAGCCGTCGTAATGTTTCTTGCTCTTCTCAATCTACTCTCGTTCTGTGTGTTTTGTCAAACGCCCTCTGCTGTACATTTCTCTTGACTGGGATTGGCTGGTGGGGAGACTGCAAGCCCCTTAAGGCTTGGTTGTCCTTCGCTTATGCACGTGCGCTTATGGCTTGCGGGTGATTGTGCAAGGTGAAGCTTATGTTCATACTGCATTTGGCCGTTGACACAGACGGTCGCATACATGCAGCAGCGATAATCCACCAGACCTCCAGAGGGCAGACGTTTGGCAACAATTACAGATACCAGCAGTGCAGTGAAACAGGTAAAACGTTTATGAATAGTATTTAGTAAGTTGTTTAGTAAAGTATTAAGGTAATGTGGTATACTGGTATCTTGAAATCCTTATGATCTACCCATCTGGCAAATTTTATCACCAAGATTTCAAAATGTCAGAATAGTGTTGCTTTTCAAAAATACCATATACCATAGATTATGCCCGGAATGGATGGGAAATTTGTTATGTGCGGACTTCAGCACCTTCTCATACAACTGCTCCCTATAACTAGTACAACAACAACTTTTCTTCTTCTGCTCTTTCTTGTGATTTCTCTGTGAAAGTTGGCGCTGCCACCTACTGGAAATACCTAGGCAGTTGTGTTCCATGTCTACAAGGGCTGTGATGATATTGGGGTGACCGCACCCTGTGCATGACCAAAAGTGCACACGGAAAAGTAAAGTATGAATTGGCCTTTACTGCTGATAGGTGGATGCTTGGAATGTGGCAGCATCAGATGATTTGAGTGATTACTTCAAAAGTGACATCTGGGCTGGAAAATGGGTCTTCCATCTATCTATCCATACATCCCTCCATCCATACCTATTTAATGCTGCTAATCCAGTACAGATTCACCAAGAGCTTGGATCTTTTCCCAGGAAGAGCAAGGGGAACCCTGAACGGGAAGCCAGTCTATCACAGAAATTAGTCCGTGCCTATTGGTACATTTTAAGAAACACAGTTCATTGGTGGATTCACAGCAGAGTACCTCTAATGAATTCTGCTGGAATCCTGCTCAGACTAAAAAATTTCCATGCAATTGTGAAATAGAAGCAATTTATTACGTTTCTTGCAGAGCAGTCACAGCAGAAGGAGAGGGTTTTACACTTTCATGGGGGACTGTTGTCCATGGAATACAAATGGAACAATGGCGTCTAAAATGTCTGAAATAACACCCGTCCGTCTCCTAGCCGCTTATCCAGCACTGGGTCACAGGGGGGCCTGGAGCCTGTCCTGTTAAGTGCAGTGGGTACCCTGGAGAGAGGTCTAGTCCATCAAAGGGTGGAAAGGCAATTCAGGGACACTAATCCACTTAACTACATGTTTCTAGTTTGTAGGGAAAAGGCAGAGGATGCCTGCATGCAGGCAGGGAGGACACCCCGCCTGCGCAGTCGGGCAGGTATCAGCGCTAACGGCTGGCTTACAGTGCCTCCTACAGGCCAACAGCTTTTGAAAACGTGCAGCTGGTAAACATACGCACACACACACTCACACAAACACAGACATACATTAGTGGTGTGCACTAATGGAGTTTGAGAAGCTGTCTTACCAGTTTCCAGTTTGCTGGATCGCATGACTGCTGCCAGATACATCCCACACACTAATGAGACTTTTCCATGCTGAAACTCCAGACGTACAAAGCTCATAACAACTGATCAAGCAATGGAAATTTTTTAATAGCTTTTACTGATATATACCAGGGGGTGATGTTATGATTTGGCCTTTACCAGTGTATACCAGGGGGTGATGTCGTGATTTGGCCTTTACTAGTGTATACCAGAGAGTAATGTCATGATTTGGCCTTTACCAGTGTATACCAGGGGTGCCTGTAATGTAATGTTACGATGAGGCCTTCACTAGCGTACACCTGGTGGTAATGTCATGATGTGGCCTTCGCTAGTGTACACCTGATGGTAATGTCATGATGAGGTCTTCAATAGCGTACACCTGATGGTAATGTCATGATGAGGCCTTCACTAGTGTACACCTGATGGTAATGTCATGATGAGGCCTTCACTAGTGTACACCTGATGGTAATGTCACGATAAGGCCTTCACTAGCATACACCTGATGGTAATGTCATGATGAGGCCTTCACTAGTGTATACCTGATGGTAATGTCACGATAAGGCCTTCACTAGCATACACCTGATGGTAATGTGATGATGAGGCCTTCACTAGCATACACCTGATGGTAATGTCATGATGAGGTCTTCACTAGCCAGTCCGAGCCTTCTGTGGACTCCAGATGTGCATGTTCTAGGTGGCCAGTTTAATGCTGTATTTTTCATTACAGTCAGAAGCACGTCCCACTCCTCTCTTCTGCTTGATCAGACCAGCTCCCGCCTTTGCAATGACACGCACTGCTTGTCCGAATAAAAGCCAATTAATTTTTCCCTCCTCCATATATTATGTAGTTCCCTGATCTCAAGGAGGTGTGGAGTCACATTTCTCTGGCGCTTGGAAGATGTCCTCTTTTCTCCAGCTGGGCCATGATGTTTGTATAGCTTCTGATTTGGATTCAAACTAAAACAGTTCTTGGCCAATGAGACACGACTCTGCTGAAAAAGCAGATTCAGCATCAGAAAGAGCAGACAGGAAGGAGAAAAACTCTCCCCACTTCTTCAGGTTGCTCCAGCCCGTATCTTGGCATAGTCTCATCCTCATCTTTTGGGATGGTGTCTCTCTGGTGCTTTCTGGCTGGGACTCTGTGGCGAATCAGGGCTGTGGAGCGTGTATGGTGACCCCAGAAACAAAGATGAGTGAATATTTGTGGTTGAATTTCAGGAACTAAAAGGATGTAGGATTTAAAGGTGATAGATTGAAGATTTAAGAGTTGTTCGTCATGCAGAGTGCACAGTTACACTGAATACAATGAAATCTTACTCTGTGTGTCCTACCGGCCACCGGTAAACACAAACTAAATGCAGATTAATGTTCTTCAAAAAGACAATAAACGCAATTATAACAATAAATAGGTAAATATGGAAATGCCCCACCCCCCATGGTGGAATATAGAAAACAAAATGAAAATGGTGATGATTCATTATATTACCCAGCTAAGCAGTATCTTAATTGAGGCATTGTTACGTGTTGCATTGTGCTTGTCTCTGTCTCCCTCTGTCAATCCAGCCAGAAGCCACGGAAATTCACAAAGTGCTGGGTGGCTGTTGAGATGCCAGGAAACACATTTTCCTGCATCCTGATTTATCTCACGGACTGGCTGGGAATGAATGCCTTAAAAAGATTTTTCATCGTTTTGTGGGTAACACAAAACGTGCGGAAAACATTTAAATTGAAAAACCCTTATCGGCGACCCACACGTTTCGTTTAAATTGTGTGGCGACATGAGTAACTCCAAGCTGCTGTATGCAGAGCCCTCTCCTGCTTGCACCAAGGCCAGGAAAGTCTGTTAGCTTCTTCTGAAAAGGAGCACTGAGGCAGGATGGTGGTTTTGGAAATCCTGCCCCGTGTGGCCATCTTATTTCCAGGGGGAAAGGGCACAGTAACACTCAAGCTGTAGTTCTGAGAAGCGCTTCTAAGAAATGACTGTTTATGGCAAAAGAAGCATAGGTTCATGAGACACATTTGGATCTGACTGAGTCCAGGCTGCAGCTTGATTGGACTTGCTGGTGTGAGCCTCTTCCCTTATTGGCTATAAGTGGATGTGAGACCCTCCCACTCATCTGTCTGGTTGTTAATGGATAGATGAGTGGGCGAATGAGGCCACAGCTCAGAACTCAGACTTGTGCTGGAATCTGAAATGGCCACAGTATCTACCAGTGTCAAGGTTACAGTGACGGAGTGACTCCCCTTGCCAAATCTTCCCACCGGACTTGACCTGGGACACCTCAGCTCGGAGCAGGGGGGTGCTACTTGTAATCATAATCCTCTAGATTGTGTCTCAGGGAACCCCAGCATGGTGAGTGCTCGGACCTGGATGTGATGGTCACATGGTGGGCGTTACGGTCACGTGATGGATGTTATGGTCATATAATGGATGTGATGGTCACATGATGGGCATTACGGTCATGTGATGGGCGTTATGGTCATGTGATGGATGTGATGGTCACATGATAGGCGACGTATTTCAGGACTTAGACCCTGCAGGTGTGAGATATCAGCCGTTTCCCTGTTTGAAATGGCGCCTGCTGGGTCAGTCACCCGCAGGCTTCCCTCAGGCTGACCCATTTAAACCTCACCGCCCCCCTCCCCCCATTTTTTCAGTAGATTTACATCCAAATGTTCAGTTTGGATTTCAGGTTCTGGTGATTTCTGTTACCCGCAATCCCTTGGGCTGACCTGTGATTGCTGAGTCATGGTGCTGAGAAAATGTTTGCTGGCTTAGTGAACCCTAAGTGCTGCCCTGGATTTATATGGTGTGGCTATCTGTGAACTGGTTTTATTGGGGTGGGTGGATCCTGGAGCCTGTCCCAGGATGCTCTGGAGAAGACGCAGCTCCGTGAGGATGCAGACACTCACAGGCAGCACCATGGGCTATTTAGAGGCACAGTTTCTCTGACACGCGGCAGGAAATGCTGACAAACATGGGAGAGCATGCAGGCTCTACCCACCATGGGACAGGATTCGAACCCTTAGCCCTGAGGCAGCCCACTGAGCCACCATACGGCCCTCTTTCGGGGGGGGAGTTTGGGTCATTAAGTTAGCTAATAAGGAAAATAATATTTATTTGCATAAACATCTCTACGATTTTCACTCACTGAGGAAGTCGTTGCCAGAGTTGTTGCCCTGTCTTTGAAAATTGTCAGTCTCTCTGTTTCTCAGTTCCCTCTGGGGACGGGATTCGGTCATGTGACCAAAATATGCCTGTTTGAGATGCAGATGTGGGCGGCGGGGGCGGAGAGAGAACCCCAGTGATTGAAGAACAGGTGTTGCGTCACATTGTGGCGTCTTCTCTGCCGTGTCAGATGATCGGGGCACGGGGGGGGTCAGCCCTAATTATTCAAGGTCATTTGAAGCTGGCCGGGGTCAGGCCTTAGCCTTAGCACACTGAACAGGGAGGTATGGGCAGGCAGTTTCACTGTTGGCCCACTGGTGACAGCAGTCCTGGGATATGAATTTATCCCTCAATAAGCCTCCCCCCACTCACCCCCATTGTAGCCTGTCAGTTAATGCCTAACCTGCCATTTCCCACAGCAGCTATATATCATACTGAGTCATTTATCTTACTGCCTCTGAGAGCCGTGGCTCCCAAGCTTCCCTTCAGCCCCCTGCCCCCCACCCAACAGTGCAGGTCTGAAATGCCAGACGATGCCTACTGGGGGCGTGGTGCTATTCAGGCATCCGAGCAACATGCAACCAATCACTGTCCTCCGTGATTCCACATGAATCCTCCCACCATTTACATCAGTTTGCATTCTTTTTGTGGACCTCTCCCCACCTACTCCCTTTATTTTAGATGGGAGGGGGGACCCCCCCTTCCTAGGTGCAGCGCCACATCTATGCCACCCCAGTGGCCTCTTCCAAAGTTGGATCTGCCGTGTATCAGAGCATTTGTCTCCCACAATCCCTTTGTGCCTGTGTATGTGCGTGTCGTTAATGCTTTTTGCACAGACATGCGTTAACAAAATGCTCCCATGAAGATATCAAAGCCTGGAAACTGGTGTGGATGACAGAACCATGTAACATGATTGGACATTGTATTTTTTTTTACATTTTACATTTCTAACCACTGATGACTCTCCCCTGATTTTAATCCTGCATAGTTATCTGGCGTTACCCTTAAATCAAAGCTGCGTGGCTAGTCTTTTTGTTTTCAGCCTGCAGGAAATATTTTATATTTTACCTAGCATTTTTCATGACCTCCCCCAGAAAATGGTTGGTACAGTCCTGGACTGTGGCTAATGGGTTATGGATCAGCCTACAGAAGGCTCCCGTGGGAGAGTGTGCTCTCTAAGAAGTCATTATGGCCGTTATATGACTTTGTTGCTTATAACCAGTCTGCCCTAATTATGATGTAATTAATCCATGGAAACACTGTTAGTGTTGTTTATTCAGTTTCGGCAGAGAGTTATGTCTGAGCCGCTCTGCGTAAAAGGTCCTTTAATGGCGTGAACTGAACTCGCCCCATTCCCATCACCGTTAAGACCGTTAGCGTGGTCTTCTGTGTCATGAGGCAAGGGGGTGGGGGAGCGGGGGCACAGGGCAGGGCACGATGCTGCTGTGGTAGTGTGGCTCACTGAGGCCCGGACCCGCGCGTGTCATTCTCAGTGCGGCCAGGAGGTGGCGCGGCGGTTACCGGATCCTACACGCATGCTCATGGCTCTGCCCCTCCCACTTTCCCTCTGTCTTCTTCCTCTTCATTGTTTCGTATATTTCCTTCCCTCTTTTTCTCATGTCTCTCATCTCTATCCTCCTCGCTTATCCTCCCTTACCCTCTCTCTCTCTCTTTCTCGCATCTCTCTCCCTCCCTCTTTCTGTCCTCTTCCTTTCTCACCTCTCTTTCTCTCTGCCATTCCCTCTCTCACATCCCTCCCGCTTTCATATGTTCTCTCTTCTCCTTACTTATTCTCTCTCTCTCTCTCTCGCTCCCTCTCTCCCGTCTCTCCTCGGCACTGACCCTCCCCTCTCCCTCCCCCTCTCTCTCCCTCCTAGAGAGCTGAGGCGGGAGCTGACTGAGGAGGGCAGCCGCTGCCTCCTGCTGTCCAGGCGAGAGCAGTTTAACCAGCGCTGCTGCATGCGCTGCTGCAGCCCCTTCACCTTCCTGCTGAACCGCAAGCGGCTGTGCGGCGACTGCGGGTACAACGTGTGCCGGAGCTGCGGCAGCTACAGCGCCGAGGAGCGTGCCTGGATCTGCACCGCCTGCCACAAGGCCAGGTCAGTGTGCGTGCATGTGTTTGTGCATGTGTTTGTGCATGCATGTGAGTTCTTGAGTGTGTGCGTGCATGTAGCGTCTATATTTATACATGTGCATTTATACATGCGTGTTTATATACATGTACATGTGCTATGCGTGTGTATATTTGAGGGCGTGTGTGTGTGTTATAGATGTGCGTGTTTGTACGTGTGTGTTTATATGAGTACACATACACGTACATGTGCTAATGTGTGTACACATTTATACATACTGCATGTATTTATACATACATTCATGCTAATTTTGTGTGCTAGTGTGTATGTCTGTGTATGCGTATGAGCATGCATGTATGTCCTGATGAGATCACAAGCAGTCCATACACACTTGTATGTACGTGTGCTCCTGCATTTATGTGTCTATGTGTGTTTAAACATGTGGACGTGGGTGGGGTCCCATCTTCTCCACGAAGCCGTCGGGTTGGGGTTCTGCACTCAGGTGGAAGATCTGAGCAGAGGCAGCTTACAGTCCACAGCAGGGCTCCACTGTGGAGAACCTCCCACAGACCACCAAAGAGCTGGAAAAGCCCTACATCGCGGGCCGACTGTGTGTCTATAGAATCACGCTAATTGGCTCACTTGCCAGTCGTGTCAGATGGAGCAGGTGCGTGTGGGTCTGATGCGTCTGCAAATCCGGCTTGCAGACAGACGCTCCTTCCTATTATCATCAAACATCTGTTCCCTTTATCAGAGCAGCATGGGCCTTCCTTTGCATCTCTTTCAAATAAGAGTTCCCTCGGATGACAGCAGGGGGCGTGGCGGTTTACAGAGCCAGTTTATTTCTAGTGAGGTTTAAATACTCAGTGAAGCACTTGTGTCTCTATGTAAGCGGCTGGAATCATAAATTGTACTTTTGTCCCATCCTGGGGCTTGGCTTCCGATAAAAATGTGACTCTTGGAAAAAATATTAATTTATTTATTTAATATAGAGCAAGATCACAGTGCCTCATAGACCTATGTCAGGGTTGTGCATTTTTCCGCCTCTTATCCCATGAAGGTGTCACGACTTGTTGAGCCTATCAACTGCGTTCAGAGAGAGTGCCGTGTTCTGTTCAGAGAGGTCTGTCGTTTTTTCCAGTAGTCTCCCCCACATGGAATGCTGAGAGCGTCTTGATGGGATCACAAGCCACGGAGTAGTGTGGAGACAAAGCTGTCATTTGTTCGTGGTTTTCAGCCCTGTCACGTTGATTTCTTTCAAAATTCATCAGAAACATCGATTCACTTTGGGATCGTGGGAAACAAGCCTTTCAAAGGCTCCGGCTGTTTACATTACCATGAGTGAACATGACAGCATGGTTTAATGCTAATGTCAGCACTGTCTGAATTATGTGGCTTTATTCTTGTGGAAAATGGGTTCCGACAACACAAAAAAGCTGTCAAACACGCAAATAGGTACGAAAACAAACTTTGTATCAACTGATAGTAATGCAGTTTATATCATCTCACTCCAACAGAACACTGAAAGCAGCAAGAGACATTTTTTCCTCTGAGGGGAAAATGCAGGGTCAGCTTTTTTTGAATCATGATTAAGATTCATAAGGGGTCCCTGTAACGGATGCCTGACATCCAGGAATGATGCCCCTGTTGGCCACAAACAGTCACTACACTAAATATTAAATAAACACGTTCCTTAGGAGATGCTGAAGCAGCATGTTCTGCTAGCCAGCTAGCTAGTTACGTACTCCTGATTCTACTGACTTGCTATTTATTTAGTTTTTAAAACATCTGGTGTGGAGTGGGGGGGGGGGGTGTTCCCCAAAGTGTCTTGAATGGGCCCCAGAAACAACAGACCCCCCACCCCTGTTGTACTCATCTCTCAACCCTTTCCAGGCTTATCTAACAAAGCCAGTTCCTACATACATAATGCATTTCTGGTGGTATGTCGTCATGCCATTGGGGGTAGTGCTAGACCAGTAGAGGGCAGTATTGTTTGTGTCTGGGGATGAATCCTGCGTACTTCCATGGGCAGCCTGTTCGTGTCATTAACCTCAAAGATGAAATAGGTTCAGCGCTGCAGAAAATTTCCCTTCCACCCATTTGGATAAAATTGCGCTTGTCAGCTGTGCCGCCCGGTCGAATTGTCTTGGATTTTGTGTATCCCATGTGGGGCCCTTGTGGGTTTTGTTGCTCGTTGTGTGTTTGTGATCATTTACTCGAAGGCGCACCTGTACACTCAGCAGTGCATTGTGGGATATCATCATGCGATAGATTTCTTTGCCTGTGCTGTGGTAAGAGAGTGACGTCTGCGGTTAGCGATGCACAGGACGGCGCTGGTTTCCTGTGCGGGTCGCGGCCTCCTTCAGGGGCCCTCAGCCTTCAATCAGCCGCACACCCACGGCTCTGCAGCTTCCATTCGCCGCTCACTTCACCCGGCGACGGGGCAGGCTTTGAAGAAATTGGTAGGAGGAGATGGAAAGGGAGCGAGCGATGGAGGGAGGGGGAGTGGAGAGCCTTGTTCTGTCAAGCAGCCATTAATCACAGGAATACTGCAAGCTTTCTCTTTTTTCTCCTTTCTAATCCTTTTTTGGATTAGTTATGAAGGATATGAATGAATGATAATAGATAGTTTTTCTTAGGGCAATGGAAGAGTTAGCTGCATTTACCAGCACTCAAACCAAGCATTTGCATGGGTTGAAAGTAACACAGGGATAAAAGGTGATTTTGATTCGGAATTGGAGTGATATCTGAAGCTGCATTGGGGCTTTACAATTCATTACAGGCACCCTGGTTGGGGAATTGCTGATTGGCTCAAACAATCATGTGACTAACTGCCTACTGTAGCTAATTCTGCAACAGGCCACACAGAGAGGCTCCTTCTAGGTCTTTATAATCTGTGGGTTTAACTTGCCTTCTGGTGTCAGGGATTTTTTCACTCACCGTTTCTCTGGGTTTTTATTAAAACTGCAGCAGTTCGGCTGTTTCAGCCTAACGCTGAACGTACACTCTAGTTACTTAGTGACCCTGATGCCTGCTTTGGTGTGAACTAAGCCAACAAGTGGAATAGTGGTTAGGAAACACTGTCTCTGAACCCAAAGGCTGAAGGCATTTGCCTGGAAGGCTGCTGATAATGGCTCAAAAAGTAGAGTGAACTAGTGGATGTATATGCTATAGCACCCCCTGGTGGTCTGTAGAGTGGTTGCAGAGGGGTCTGTGGAGAAGCTGTGAAAATTGACAAAGTGACAGGTTTACCATTGAGAGCAAAACTATTCAAAGGGAACCCTACAGGAAGTTCTTCGTCCCTTATGTCATCACACATTGTCCCTAGTTTAAGGAAAATTAATCATTCTCGAGTGCCCTTGTTCTTTGGTAATATACATTGTGATTGTACAGGCAATATGCAAAATTATACTGTGGCTTCACACCCCTGACAGTAACTGGTGTCACCTGGAGGATAAATACCGTATGTGGTGTTTAGTCATGTTCTATCCACATATGGCTTCAAATAATCTGCAACTTTGTTGACTGCTTCCCTTCCCTCCTCTCCTCTCCCCTCCTCTTTCCTTCCCTTCTCATCCCTTTCCTTCCCTTTCTTCCCATTCCTTCCCTTTCCTTCTCTTCCTTTTTCTTCCTTCCATCCTTTCCCATTCCTTACCTTCTATTTTCCATTTCCTTTCTTTCTCATTCCTTTCCCTTCCCTTACCTTCCCTTCCTTTCCTTTCCTTTCCTTTCCTTTCCTTTCCTTTCCTTTCCCTTCCTTTCCCTTCCTTTCCTTTCCTTTCCCTTCCTTTCCCTTCCTTTCCCTTCCTTTCCTTTCCTTTCCTTTCCTTTCCCTTCCTTTCCTTTCCTTTCCTTTCCCTTCCTTTCCTTTCCTTTCCTTTCCCTTCCCTTCCTTTCCCTTCCCTTCCTTTCCCTTCCCTTCCCTTCCTTTCCTTTCCTTTCCTTTCCCTTCCCTTCCTTTCC